>VNWY01000205.1:0-66874 GCA_009869845.1 Pseudachorutes palmiensis | reverse complement strand
AAGATCCCCGTATAGAGGGATAAATCCCCTCATAGAGGGATGAATTAACCCCGTATAGAGGGATAAATCCCTCAATAAGGGTATTACCAGACACTGAATTTACTTCTTTTTAATCCATTATTTATGTCTCTTTCGCAGGGCCAGACCACAAAACGGTAAACCCTGCCAAAGACCAAACGACTGCAAGGGTTGTTCAGAACGTTCAGGACACGAAAGGCCATCAAGAAGGGTCAGATGGGAAAGGGTGTTGTAAATGTTCGGCGACACAACCCAGAAAATCTGAAGATCTGAAGGAATCCGAGCTCTTTGAGCATAGAGTCCAAGATGCCATTACCGATGCAATGTTTATAGAAAAGTGAGCCTGGAATATGAAAAGAGATCTCTGCGAATTAATATTGATCTGGTTGTTTCATTTAACAGCCCTGACTATAAGGAAGATCGTTCTGAAGATACTCTCAGTAACACCATCAGCGACAAGAAACGGAGACGAAGAAGCATAACGGAGGCGACGGAGCTAACGACTTATGCACCAACCGAGGATTCCAAGGACTATAAATTTTTCCCAACAAAAATCCCACCTCTGGAACACATATCGCTCAAACGTATTTGCTCTCGTTACTTCTTGTATTGAAGCATGAAGAAACTGTCTTCTTTACTTTTAGACCCAAACATGAGTTTAGTGGTGGAAGTGATTGCTACTGACATCAGTTCAGAAGGACGAAACTTTTTTCTGAGCAACCTTACACATTACACTTATTACACAATCGGAATCGAAGCCTGTCGTGCTGTCTCTGAAGATATTGTGAATAGCACAGGGAATGACTCCGGAACGTGTTCCATGATGGTCAAGGAGACAGTGACGACACTTCCATCGAACACGGCCGACTACGTCGATGTCCAGTCCATTGTGGTCAATGTCACCGGGAGTCAAATTAGGTTGAGTTGGGACGAACCGCTCAAGGCAAATGGAATTGCCATGTCCTACAACATTAATATTACGCGTGTGGACTCAGCCAAAACAAATGTAAGAATTAAATATTGGGGTTTTTGAACTTTAAAACTGAAGGATGGAAATCGTTTTTCAGGAACCGTCTCATATTGCCTGCATTACACGGAAGCTCTTTAATGAAAGCGGGCGAAATTACACTTTCCCAAAAGTATTACATCCTGGCAACTACAGTATCCGAATCCAAGTGATCTCAATGGCTCATGATTTGGCCAACTACACTGTTCCCAAATACTTTCTTATTCTTGTAAGGCCTTTCTTTCTCAACTTCACATAAAGGTACTTAACTTTATTCTGGATGTGTTTCTTATATAGGCAACTGAAGAGGGGATGAGCCTGGGTCAGGTTTTAGCCATTGTCCTTCCAATCCTCATCTTCTTCGTTATGGCAGCTGCGTTCTTTTTATACTTTCTCAAAACGAGGAAATTGGTCAAGAAAATTACATCCGCCAATCCGGAGTATCTTCAAAATGGTAATGGAGAAGATGAGAGAATGAATTGTTTCTACCAATTGTTGACTGTTACTTTATCATTACAGTTGACATTCCAGATGCATTTGAATTATCCCGAGATAAAATTGAGCTGATTAAAGAACTGGGAAAAGGATCTTTTGGAATGGTGTACGAGGGGATCCTCCGTGACCATAAAGGTCAGCCTAAGGTCAAGTGTGCAGTGAAACAAGTGGCCAAGGGAGCACCGAGTGAAGATCGCTATCGTTTTCTTCAAGAGGCGAACATAATGACGCAGATGGACTGTCATCACGTCATTCGCTTGTTGGGTGTTGTTTCCCTTTCTCAGCCCACTTACGTCATTATGGAGCTCATGGTCAATGGGGATTTGAAAAAGTACTTGCGCCAGAGGCGACCAGACTCAGCCTACTCCAATGGAGACCCTCCGCCAACTCTCAAAGTAAGTGGGAGTCAATTGCTTACATGATCTGTATAGCATACGGTGATAAATCATGACACTTTTCGACACTCGAAAGGGCTGTATGGTAAAAGATGTTATTAGAAGGTTTCCATTTATATCTTTTGTATTAACTTACGTTTGGTATGTATTTTTATAGCAAATCCTCCGGATGGCAGCTGGCATTGCAGATGGAATGGCGTATTTGGATAGTAAAGGCTTCGTCCATCGAGACTTGGCAGCTAGGAATTGTATGGTTGCAGAAGACCTCACGGTCAAAGTTGGAGATTTCGGAATGACCAAAGATACAGATTACTATAGGAAGTGTAAGTGTGAATTGTCGCCTAGTAGGGTTAAACTGATTGCTCTTTTCTTTTCCAGCAACTCGTGGACTTCTCCCTGTACGCTGGATGGCCCCTGAGTCCATAAAAGACGGCATCTTTACCATCCACTCGGATCTCTGGAGTTATGGAGTTGTGCTCTGGGAAATGGCGACACTCGCAGCTCAACCGTATCAGGTAACAACTCCAAAATTATGACGCACAACTGGGCTGGGATTTACTGACTTAATTTACAGGGATTGAATAACGACCAAGTCCTCCGTTATGTCCGTGACGGTGGGATTATGGAGCGTCCTGAAAACTGTCCAGATATTTTGTATGATATCATGCTAAAATGTTGGTCGTATCGTGTTAACGACAGGCCCACATTCGCACAAATTCTCGACGGGTAATTTATCCTTGATTTCTATAGAATTATAAATGAAATGTGTGTGTTTCTTATGCAGACTGGTGGCGGAGGTGGACCGTGGATTTGCGCAAGTGTCCTTTTATCACAGTTCAGGTGGAATGGAATACCGTGCCAAACTCCACAGTCGTCCCTCGCACGAAGATCACCTTGACTCTGCCAAGACTCCGTTGCGAGCGACCTTTGATGACGATCTCATTTCAGAGGATGATGGGAATAACTCTGAAGATGACGAAGATCCCACCCTTCTTCGTCATGGGGAGGATATCCATGGGAATGAAATAGAACCGAGACTGCAATCATTCCAAGCCACACCGCCGTCGTCCGCCCCTTCTCTGAGTCAGAACAACAGCCGACTCCCACTGGAAGGGATAACGCCCTTTGACAACAACCGCCCGAACAACCGGACGAATCGGAACAACAGAACTGATCAAATCCAACTCATCCCTCCGCCCCCTAGCCTCACCCCATCTCCCGTCTCAAACCAAAGTCTTTTACCCGGTGCGGAGAACATGGCGATCCATTACTCTCCTGCAGCTGAAGGTGCCGTCAGTCTCTGTAACGGCGTAGGACCAAGTAACAACGCCAAGGCTGAAGGAAGTCGGGTAGCCTTAGGCCAACGACCACCTCCGAACGGACTCCTTCCTCCAATGAGCAGTGGGAGGCCGAATATAAATTCCACTGAGCTCAGCAGCACTAGTAGACCTAGGAAGAGTACAACAGAGTTCTAGATCAACTCAAGCCAAAGCCAAGCACCACGAGACCCAAATACCGGTAGACCAAAGCCCTTACAGAACTTATGTTATTCAACTTATTAGGTACACATTTATTATTGGAACTCACAGTTCTGAAGCCCAATTTGATCTCACTCACGCGCTGTTGTAGACCTCGTGTTTAGCTCCTGCTGTCCCTCTGAAATGTTAAATGGAAACTCTTGCACGTCCTGTAGAAGGTTGAAACTAAATTATGAAACAGAGACACTCTAGTCTGGCAAAGTATAACAAGTTTTATACAAGATTTTTCGTATTTCCTCCCATCGGGTTAGATTTAGGTGAAGGAAAGGGCGCTAAGGTTTACAAGGAATGGAGGACGGCTGTGTATTTTTAAAATGGATTCCACATAGTAAAGAGTGTGTGGCAATTGGGGAGTTTGCCCACACGTCCTTCTGCATTTACGAGGGGACTTTTTCTCCTGTTCGTTATGGTGGAATCTATGTAGTCAGTTGTGTAGTTAAATTGTGTCACTTGATAAAAGGACTTGTTCTTGTGTGTCGTCGTTTTTCATGTTTTTACTTTACGTTTACGAAAGGGATCATGGAGAATTGTGACAAAATGTTATGATCAGCAGAATAAATTATGCAAATGTTGATAAACAAATGCCTAGGTTCTTACTTTGTTGTGGAATTGTTGACTGAATGTGTGAATTGAGCTTGTGAACTTGTAGACCGAGGTTCTGGAATTGTATTCTGACGCTGAGATCCTTCCTCCTCGATCTCTTCTTCAGATTCGTCAGAAGTTTCCCAAAACTTCTCCTGAAAGGGCACATCTACCCACTTGTCGTAAAGTCGTAAACCCTCCGGAGAACTTGAGGCCGGCTTCATATCATCATCTCGGAATTCCGGTAGATCCCAACGCCACCCGGTTCCAAAGTTGAGAAAAGTAGTTGCATACCGTCCCAATTGCTTCTTGTCGAGAGTCTTGGGAAGGACTGTTACTATCACCATCTTGCGCTGAACTGGATCCCACACTAATTGTCGGAAGTCTGGACATGTACTGGGCCCATCTACTTGCTCCCAATCTGCTCGCCCAAATTGCCAGACCTTCGTTGGTTGTGGCATTCTCTCTCTCTCGGATCCTTAGAGGATTGCATGAAATTATTCTCAAAAATTGGGGAATTTAAAATTAAACTCACCTGGGTAAGGGTCATTGTCTTGTGCTCCACTTCCATGTTGATAGATTTGTCGGACGTGGTAACCAGTCTTCCCAGCTCCCCAATTAGAAGACATTGGACTCTCGTACGAACAGTTTTCAACTGTTACAACACTTTCTTTTCAGGACAGAAATGCAAGTCTTTTGAGAAAAGGAGTGCGAAACGAACCAGCTTTCTTGTCATTAGGACCTTGATGTGGAGACTCATCTCCACATCAACTGCGCAAATGACATGGCAACTAAATTCGTCTCCATTCAAATAAGGATATAGGCTTTTTATTATTATACTTTTGGTTTTAACTTTGTAAACTTACGACCAGGGAGGAGCTTGGGGAGACAAAGTCTTTGGTAGGACAGAGAGTAACTTCCAACTTGTATTAACATGCGTGTTTATAAATTCAAATATAAAATTAACAAAAGTTTTATTATTTTATTGTAAGTATGGACTTGCTGGGTATAAACCCGTTGTTGTTGATCCCGACGCCTACGCAGTGTGACAAAGGAAATATTTTCCCATCAAATCCATTGCCAACAGAGGGCTCTGTTTTTTCTTTTGGCATTACGACCATCGACCTCCAGTCTACAGAATCAACTGAGCCCGTTAAGAGTCTTTCTGATTCATCATCATCTTCCAAGTGACTCCCAACAAACACGACGTAAATGAGGGTGCCAACAATTCCGCCAATTACAGGGCCAAGCAGTGGTACCAACCAATAAGGCTCGTCCCTGAAAACCAAGCGTCAATTAAAAGTAGCCTTGGAAAGGATCTGGCAGTGAATGGTGAAAGATGGAAGGCTACTTTACTTGTAATAGAGGATAGTATCTGCAGAGTGTCCCAATGTAATAGCCATTAGGCGTGGTCCAAGATCCCTCGCAGGATTGAGTACTGCGCCTGCGTTTAGTCCAAAACTCGCTCCAATCCCGGCCACAGCCAGACCAAAGTAAATGCCAAAGAGACTCTTGTGTAACTTCATATTCCTACGGTCAATGACCGCCAAGAGGAACACCAACAAGACTGCCACGGTTACAATCTAAAGTCGTGACAGAAAGTAGATGACCTTGAACCTTTTGCTTTCATAATTCTCATTTGTTGACCTACTTGGTCTAAGAGACCAGTCCTTAGCGGCGTGTCTGGAAGTGGACTAAAAATCCCAACTGCCTCGACGCAAATATCAGCTCCAGAGACACAAAGACCTTACCAAAATTCCAGTTCATTGGAATGCTATTTACCTTTGGTAAATGTTACTTACGGTGCTCATAAATGGAGAAGGCGACACCAGCGCCCAAGTACCCCCCTAAAAATTGTGCTGCCCAAAAGTAAGGTACCATGAACCAACTCGTTTCGCCTACGATGGCCAAGCACAACGTCACGACAGGATTGACATGGCATCCTGACAAGAAAGATCAACGACATCAACATTAACCTAGTCACACCGGTCGTTGAGATGATTACATACATCTCAATTGCATCAATTATTGTGTAACAAAGTAGTGCACCTGATGCTCCTCCAAATGCAACGATTGCGATAGTAAGTCCAGCTACACTTCCAAAAATCGGCATCATAAAGGATTCATTGGGTAGAAGGGTGTACTGCGCAGTCGCACCCACTGCAAACAGCTTCATCCAGCAATTCCAATAAACACTATAGTTCTAACTCCAAGAATGTAACAAGTATGCATTGAAGCTTCACACTTACGCAGATTGTAAAAGTCCCAAAGAACTCTGCGATAGGCTGGGTGATGAATTTGTTCCGAATACGAAGGTGAGCCCGGCACCAACTAGCCAATGGCGTCACTCCTTCTTTCCTCGTTCTCATCATGACTCCCTTCAAATAGAAAATCTGAAATAAAATAACTCCAAATTAACATGATTGCTTCTGTCGTCGTTGTGGAAGGATCTTAAGACAGTTTTAGGTGTGCGTTGACGTGAGTGATTGGATGTTGACAAACGCACGTGAGAAGCTGGGAAATATTTCCATTGCGTGCTCTGAATAAAAAGATGCAGAGGACTGTACAATGTGTGATAAGAAGGGCTGAGGATTGTTGCTGGAGTGTGGACACAATCGCCATATATACAGTTACGTTAATTAATATTTTAGCTAAGGACGATTTACAATGAGCATCCGACTTACTCTGCTCCGACGTTAGTAACTTACTGGAGCGTGTTGCACTCGGTGAGAATTGACTGGACTGGAGACGGTGTTATATATCTGGATGATAAGCAAAGGCGTCCTCTTCATATACGAGTCCTTTCACGACCTCAACAACCAATAACACAATTAAGAAGACACTTAATCATACAGATGCAATTAATAGGGGCATTACGATTTTATCGAGAAGGGGCGCAGACTCCCTGCATGTCCCTTGAGCGTATTCTTAGCTCTACGTCATCCTCATCATGCTCCTTGTTTTTCATGTCCCTCATCGATAATAAACAGAGTCACGAACAAAGGACAATTCAAGAAACAAAGCATCATCAATCGCTCTTAATGAACTCTTCAATTCACACCTCTCACTCATTATTATTCAATTAATTTAATCAGGGTTTGGACATAATGCCATGCATGCCCTTACATCAATAAAATATGCTGTTATCCTCCGTTCACTTATTATTGGAACTTTTGCATTGAGGATATAAATGGAACATGGACTCTCAACCCACGTGTGTGTGTGGGTGCTGAGCTCGTAATTACGAACAGGCCTTGATCTAATTGATTAAACAATGATTACTTGGTTAGTGTGTTAAGTGCCTCCGCAGCCCTGATGATAAATGAACGAGGAAGGGCAAATTGAGCTGATCTGATTGGGTTCCCTTGAAGGAATGGATGAAGATGCACGTTATTGATGAACTGTCGACCTTATAGTTTAGAGTGTAGGAGTGAGTGCGGTAGGCTCAATTAATGCAGTTAGCTAATGAAGGAATTAGCTAACAACCACACTTGATTGAATCTCAAGTATGTGAGTCTGGCTTTAAGGTCTACAGACGTAACAAACGAAAGTATTTTTGTAATCTTGCAATTACAAAGTGAACGACTCTTGAGCCAACCCATTACCTTGCAAATGGCGTCGCAAATATTATTGAAATGTCGTCGTCGGATTCCTTTCGATGAGACTTGAGGATATACGACCTAGTATCAAACCAAGGACTCAATTCGTGAGTCCTTTTTAGAAAGTGCTCCTCATCACCAATCTAAAAACAAAAGGAATTAGATTGGATTTCCGCATTGAAAGGACATTTGGCAGAAGAGGCCCATTATGATCGATTTATTATTGGAGTGACGGCGGTGAAAGCCATACAAAAAAAAACAATCAGCAAATGGGGATTACTAGTTTTATTTTTGCAAAGTGCAAATGTGGATCATGGGCACCCTTCCTAATGATAAGCTCCATGCGAATTGGAACTTAAAATTTAAGGTTCCCACAGAGACTTGCAGAAGCATTTTCCACTGCAATTAAAGTCGAAATCCAGTTTATAGCTTCAATTACTGTCTGGCCACTAACCAATCTCAAAATGAACTTGGTGAAATTAATTAATTTAATCACCATCTTCAACTCACTCAAAGAGTGGAGAGGATTTGCACATAATGTAATTATAAATTGCTAACACCATCCAACCAAACTTTCAATCTTCTTGCCTACTTTTTTTTAATGAAAGAAGCTTAAAATAATAAAGGGCCAGAAAGATCAATTTTGCAATTCATTAAAAATTCGGTCTTGCATAATTTCAAGGCAAGGCTAAGATCCACCCTCAAGTGTCCTCTCCAAAATTAAGCATTTTGAATAACAAAGGGAAATTTATTCAGCAAAGCATCGATTTGTAATAATTTCAACAAATGTCACACCGATTAATCTATGCAGGTTTCCAAAATCATTAGTTTTATGCAAAAGTCAAAATATCACGTCTGGGTTCGAATGACTTGGCTAATAATCATTTTATCATTCTGTTGTATCACTTGGCATGTTGCGGTTTATTATGTTGATGGACTCATCACGAGACGACGCTTGGCAATTGAATCCTGACAGTTTGTAATAATAAATACATTGAAAGGGATTTTCACTTCATTTAAGATGAGAGAGATAGGGGAGATTTTTATGAGAAGTTCATCATCTTCTTAAATTGCCGCTAATCGGATTTTAGCGCAAGTATTTCCCAAGACGAATTTTATTAAGCCCTCATGGTTTTAAGGTAATTGAGCCTAGTTCCGCATTAGTTCCTTTTAGTTGTGTAATTTCTGAACTGAAAGAGTCAAAAGCGTGTAAAAGTGGCCAAGTCAAGGAGGGAATTGGGTGACTGAGGAGGATGGAATCTGCCATTGTTGCATCATTTGTTAACAAACGGAGGATACGATAAAGATCTTCTCAATCTCAAGCACACAAATTATGCATAATGCAATGCCCAAGTAATCGCCAACTGGCAAAAATTGCATTTGTTTAGGTAAACATCTTCCTCAGTTGTTTTGGGGTGACCTCACCCTACCTCTCCTCATCCTTCCGTCTTTTTCCCAAATCAAGAAATTCCTTCCTGCAGCCTCACTAAAGAAATCCTCATCCGCGCATGCTTTGTGCCAAGTACTTTTGCCAAAAATCAAAAATGGTCTAGTCGATTTCTAATATTAAAATGAAAAGGCCCAGGAATTCCATCTGATGCAACTCTTAATTTACCTGTAGCTAATTGGCCTATCTTGAGTTTTATTAGAAACAAGGGTCTTTGTTTTTATATTTATGTGGAAATGCACTGGGAGATGGATTTACGGCCAAACTGTCGTTGGTCGTGTCTGTGTCCATTCTGTATGTCAGTACTTGATCTTTTGCCCTTTCAGACAAACGTGAATACAACGTATAAGGATTACGTGTGACTACGATGTTCATTACATAAGGACATGCAAAACACAGGCCACTATAACAATGAAGGCTCATCTTCTTCTCAAGCCCCACTTTCCATTTCAATGTTTCTTTACCTAAATGAATTAACAACAATCGAACGCGTGAGGAGGCGCCGATTAATATTCCTTTATTGTTGATATCCCAACATCGAGTGGCTCCACTCCAATTGCAAAAAGCACGTTGTAGCTTGGGGGTTGTCGCCATTCCTTGTGTAGGATCCAAAATTCAAACTGCGCCTAGACAACTCAAAATATTCACAAGCAGTAGGTGTGACGAAGGGTCTTCGTTATAAAAGGACCTCACCAAGACAGGAACCACAACAGTTTCATTCTCCATCACCGTCGGCTCGCGGTCTCCTTCAATTCTCATCAACATGCAGAAATTGGTAAGCGTCATCTCAGCGACTGTGCAAGTGTCACCAACTTAGAAGCACTTTTTGTGTAGGTGGTGTTCTGTCTCCTGATTGGATCCGTCTTTTCGGAACCTCCAGTGAGCGGTGGATACAGCGGTGGGAATCAAGGTGGTGGATACAGCGGTGGGAATCAAGGTGGGGGATACAGCAGAGGGAATCAAGGTGGTGGATACAGCGGTGGGAATCAAGGTGGTGGATACAGCGGTGGGAATCAAGGTGGATACTCATCAAGTTCCAGGGACGAAGGAGCAATTGGGAACGGTATTGTGGATGAAGCCCTTTTGAATCAAGTCCGTGACATTATCAACCAAAACTACATCCGACAAAGTCAACAGGGATACTCGTCAGGACCTTCCAGTTCTTACGGAGGTAAGTCTTAAATACAATTCCGTAGTTTTGGTTTAGATCATTTAGCATTTCTGCGCACGAAATAGCTCCAGCGTCATCCGGGTACTCTAGTCCACAACAGAGCTATTCAGCACCGAGCTCGGGTTATTCAAGCTTCAAAGCCTCCGCATCTACTTACAATGCACCCAGCAGCAACTATGGCGCTCCAAAGGCTACTAGCTACAACGCACCGAGTTCCTCATATGGAGCTCCGGCTACTCCAGTCGCTTACAGTGCACCTAGCACTTCCTATAATGCACCTTCTTCCTCTTATGGCGCTCCATCTGCTCCAGCTCCAGCAGCTTACAGTGCACCCAGCACTTCCTATAATGCACCTTCTTCCTCTTATGGCGCTCCATCTGCTCCAGCTCCAGCAGCTTACAGTGCACCCAGCACTTCCTATAATGCACCTTCTTCCTCTTATGGCGCTCCATCTGCTCCAGCTCCAGCAGCTTACAGTGCACCCAGCACTTCCTATAATGCACCTTCTTCCTCTTATGGCGCTCCAAGCTCACCAGCCATAAGTCAATCTTACAACGGTAATTTTAGATAGAAGTGCCTAAGAAATTTAAGTTAATGCTAAAATATTTCGAACTTACAGCTCCAGCTTCAAAAGGTTACCAGGCACCACAACAATCATACTCGGCCCCACAGTCCAGCTATGGAGCTCCAGCAGCAACAACATATTCTGCACCATCCTCTGGATACAGTTCATCTCAGGGATATTCCGGACAGCAATCCGCACCAGCTAAGCAGGCATACTCAGCCCCGGCTCAGGGCTACTCTGCCCCTAGCTCCAGCTACGGTGCACCAACTCAGCAAAGTTACTCTGCTCCTAGCTCCAACTACGGTGCTCCAGCTAAGCAAAGCTACTCTGCTCCAAGCTCCAACTACGGAGCGCCATCTCAGCAAAGTTACTCTGCTCCTAGCTCCANACCATCTCAGCAAAGTTACTCCGCTCCTAGCTCCAACTACGGTGCACCATCTCAGCAAAGTTACTCCGCTCCTAGCTCCAACTACGGTGCACCATCTCAGCAAAGTTACTCCGCTCCTAGCTCCAACTACGGTGCTCCAGCTAAGCAAAGCTCTCCAAGCTCCAACTACGGAGCGCCATCTCAACAAAGCTACTCTGCGCCATCCCAAAATTATGGTGCGCCTGCTAAACAAAGCTACTCTGCTCCGAGCTCCAGCTATGGAGCACCAGCTCAACAAAGCTACTCTGCTCCGAGCTCCAGCTACGGTGCACCAACTCAGCAAAGCTACTCTGCACCATCCCAAAGTTACGGAGCGCCATCTCAACAAAGCTACTCTGCTCCAAGCTCTTCTGCTCCAAGCTCCAGCTATGGAGCACCAGCTCAACAAAGCTACTCTGCACAATCCCAAAATTACGGCGCTCCAGCGAAGCAAACATATTCTGCACCATCCCAAAACTATGGCGCTCCTGCTAAGCAAAGCTATTCTGCACCATCACAGAGCTACGGAGCCCCATCATCTGGATATTCCCAACCTGCCACAAACTATGGAGCTCCTCGAGGTAGCCTCTTACTTATTGAGATCAAGCCATCAATTTAACATTTTGAATTTGCTTAATTAGATGTTTCTTCATCGTACGGAGCCCCAGCACAAGGAGGTTATTCAGCTCCTTCAAAGTCATATGGAGTTCCTGGAATGGGTAGAATCGAAATCGAAGCGATCCAGAAGTCAAGGGAAGTTGCTAGCTTCCAGCAGCAGCAACAAGCTACGGGAGGGTACTCAAGGGGCCCTTCTTCATCCTATGGCGCTCCTGCAAGAGGTGGATATAGCCGTTAACCCTAACATCTAACTTATTTCCAATAATGCAACCGATCAAATTCCTTCAGTTTTCCTTTTTTCGATCATCCTTTAATTTCTGTTAAGAAAGAGTTTTAATTTGGAATAAATGCAACTTGACGTACTGTAGAAGGCCGAAATTAAAGGGCACAAAAAACAAAAGAGAAAAACCAGTTTCACGTCCCATCAATTGAGAGTCGTGGTTTCGTGTGGAAAGTGAAACTTTTGGCCCATAAACAACTGAAGTCATTTAAAATTATGTAAAGGAGATTCTTGCTTATAATTTGCATCTTCGTAGCGATGATCTTCCTCATTTGTCGTGTGTCCTCTTCAGCTCATTCCTTCCTACTTTTCCAAATTTGGGAATCCGCCGCTGTCGTCCCTTTCATTTCCTCTCAAAATTATCATAATGTCACAATTAGAACTTTACAATTAGTATGCGGAAGAGACATCCTGACCCCAAGTCATCAACGTCGCAAATTGTCACCAAGTCTCTACAAACAACAAAAGGAATTCCGCCCATTTCCAATGTCCCGATGTCAACCAATTCATGCTTTCCCATGAATCACCTCCCACACGTCACCTCAACGGTCTCATTCCAAACGGTAAAGCTGTTGTCCTTGACATTGTAAGTTCCGTTAAAGTGAAGTGGCGATCGCCATTTCACGACGTGTGTGGTCATTAATCCTAAAAAACATCAATCCAGAATTCCAAAGTTCATGTATTTTTTTTTTGCCAAATGTATTCCGGAGTATTTTTTTTTCGGAACTATCTCCGGGACAAGTCAATTCAAAATCCCTCGGGAAAGGGGAAAGTCGCACGGAAGAAAGGATGAGTCTCCGGGACTATATTATTCCAAAGTTTATATCGGCATCACGATTTGCATCAATTCCCAATCAGCCGCTATAGCAGCAAAGTAAGTAAGTAAGCAAGGAAGCTGGATGTCCATTCTAAACACCCATTAAGTCCAACATATGAACCAACCGAATAGACGCACACTAAATTGTGCCGCCAATAATTACTTCATGAATCTACTCGTGCTCCCGAAGAGGATTAATAATCATGGAAATGTGTAATAAAGGGATGGACCTTTTCAGAGATTATAAAATCAAGTTTCAAAGAGACGGAATGCCCTGGGGCAGAGCGAAATGTGGGGCTTTGGTTAAAAATCGCGCCTCTTTTTTTTTGCTCTTTTTGGCCTTTTTCTATTCGACCTACCCGGACATCCACAAAGTGTGCGTTTCCTTAAGCTCAAAAAATATTATTTGAAAATGATAAAGTAATTTAGAATCAATTCACACTTTTTTGGACAAGGGATGGCGAATTACAGCTTTACATACATTTCTACTATTAATGGAAAGCTAACAAATTGTATGGCATCGCTTATCCTTGTAAGTATAGAATATTTAATATTTGCAATATTAAATTGGTTTATTAAAAATCGATAGAGCTGTTGAAAAGTGGGGTTACAGGATTCAGGTAATTAGAAGACAATTTCATACTGAAGATTTTATACCTTGTGTAAAATCTAACAAATTACAAAAAACCATGAGGCATTAGTAAAACCAATTGAGGCCCTTAACGTTATAATGAAGGGCCTCAGCAGTGATCCTACGCCTCATGGTTTCTTGTAAAACTTGTTAGATTTTACACTAGGTACAAGTGAACTATGCTTACGGCTACGATACATTTGGACTGTGACACGGCTCAAGTGATAATAAATAGCACAGTCAGAAATCCAACCCTTTGAATACTCTTTTTAATACTTTGAATTATTTTGATAGGTTATCCTTGTTTTGTATTTATATTTTCTTGGCTGACCTCTGGATATGTAAAGCGTAGTTAGAGGACATTTGGACTTTTCAAAGGCAGGCCATGGAAGTTGACGTCTAGTGGCATGCATTCATGCAGTCAGGCTCTTTTGATTCATTTCATTCATTTCATTCTCCACTCTTACTTTACACTTAACTGTCTGTCTTTACACAAAAGTCTGTCTCCATTCTTTCAGTTTATTTAGTTAAACAACGTGTGAGCAGTTGAAAATGGAGGTCAAAAAGTTATCAACGAACATCACTGGAACCGGAAGTAGCACTAGCGGTAGTCGCGTGTTTAGTTATGAAATCCATCCGGATGACACTCCATTGAACAAGTAAGAGTTGTAGCATCTTCAGCATTCAGTTTACTTACAATGTTTATAAACTCTGATTTACCAACTAGGTCTTTAAAAAAGATATTGGCTTACGTAACCAGCAAAAATCAAGCCAAACTGAAGCGAGGAAGGTTCATTCATCCAAGAAGGCTGACAAGAAGTGACCATGAAGAAGACCAAGGGGAAGAAGAGCAATGTGACGACCAAGAGGAAGAAGGGCAATGTGACCATCAAGAGGAAGACGAAGAGGATGATGATGAAGCCGGGAATTGGGTTCAAATTATGCTTGACAATGTAGAGAAGGTCTACATCGAAGCGACAAAGTCATCAGTTGATGCTATCAATACCGCTCGTGAGAACCACCGCCGTGACTTCGAGAACTGGGAAAGGAAAATGTCAGCAGAATATAGGGATGTTTTTACTAAAGGCAAGAAACAACAGCAGCAGGAGTGGGATAAGACGTTGGCAGCGTGGCAGGAACAACAATCTGAGTGGAGACAGGAAATACAAGAAAAGCTGAAGCGCATTGATGAGCAGATAATGGAATTGAAAAAGAAAATGCTGATGTGGGACCAACGACGTGCGCTGGGTTCAGGAGCCAAAAATCATCAAGAACCGGGGGGAGGCGGAGGTCGACAATTATCGGACACTTCTAAAACCAATATCGCTAATCTCATAGCCCAAGGAAGGTTTGGAGGCTGTGTACTTGGTCTTGATATGACAAAGTACATCAATTCGCAGGATATCCTCAAAAATCTCCAGATGACAATGAGCCATATTACAAATACATCAAACTTCTACAAAGGAGCTTGTAGAGCCGTAATTACTCCCCTAAATGTCATGAGACTGGATGCCAATGCAACAATCTCCCACTTCATCAGCTTACTTGACGACAAACCAGTGTCTGTGGCAGGGCAGCCTGGGTATTTCTCAGTGACTGGTAAGACCAACAATACCATTTAGTAAAATCAGTAACTGTGTTAATCGTTCTTTTTCATTTGAGCAGAAGAAGTGAATGGCAGACTTTTCGTAAAAAACCTTGTCGCTCATCGCCTCTTGAAAACAGTTGACAACAATGCTGGACGAGAACATATCAACGAATTGGCTCTTGTGGGAATTTTTCTTGCAATTAACTTTCCAGAAATGGAAATATTGCTCCAAGCGGTGTTTTACAAGCTGTGTCCCTTCTTAGTACCTTTGAGTTATCCCAGGAACGGAGTTGATATTCGTACTTACAGAGCTCTGATTGGTCATGGGGTCGCTGACACAAGTAATGCCACCGACGCAACCCTTATTCAGACTCTTCTGGAAAAGCTTACTGGGTATGACATCCATTGGAACTTCTAGCTTGTAGACCATAGTTAAATTTTTCTTTTTTGATTAGGTATTCGACAATGTACAGCTTAATGGTGAGGCATTTTACGGGAATTTTCCCATTTGGTTGGAGCTATGAACACAAAAGCTTTTTCAGTGTAGAAGAAGCTTGGAACATCATGACAAAGTTGGTGTCTGTTCGTAAGTTTTCTATAAAAAAAATATGGTATAGTTAGTGTAAAATCTAAAACGTTACAAGAAACCATGAGGCGTAGGATCACTGCTGAGGCCCGTTATTATAAAGTTAAGGGCCTCAATTGGTTTTACTAATGCCTCATGGTTTTTTGTAACTTGTTAGATTTTACACTTAAGCTGAAGTCTTGTAACGTGTGAATCCAAAAGTAGAGTACTGAAAGTTCGTCCTATATACGACCATTTGTCTCTCTTGATATGAGGTTTTAAGTTGAAACTGAACTGATTCGCTATACTTTTCAAAGTAAAATTAATCCACTGGGGACGTAATATTTTGAGTGACTAGCGTTGCGACTGCTCAGCCGAATTTGTAAAATCTGTAAATTAGTATTTATTTCTATATTTCAGAACCTCAAGAGGAAGTCACCGCTGCTGTCCTTCATTCGCTCCTAGAGAACTTGAGCGGACTTTTGCATGAATGTTTTGGGTCACAGTTTGCAGACCTTGTTCGCCATATCAAGTGCAATTTTGTTGGAATAATTGCGGAAGTGACATCCCCAGGGAAGACAGCCTCCTTACAGAGACTGAAGATGTACTTGGAAACCTTATGAGTGCGTTGAGTTGGACAGTTCGTTTCTTCAGATTCACCTTTATTACTTTCTTTCAGTTCGTCTGTTCGTGTGCTCTTCATATTTATATTTTTCAGTCAATGAAATGTTAAGAGATTATTATAATTAACGATTAAGAAGACATCGTTTAAATGCTGTGGATAATTATAGGACGCTCATCTGGCGAATACTCATTTCAACTCAATTTTTTAAACATTTGATTAAACTTCAAACTACAAACGGTTCGAAGTCATGATACAATCGTTTATTTCAAAACCATTCAGGCTCACCTTTGTTTCAAAAGGCTAAAATAATACATTGGTAGAAATTATAAAATATTTAAAAAGAGTAGTTACGTCTGGAAGCAATAAATGCGGAGTTGCCTCTCTCAGTCTTTTGCAAGTTCTAACACATTAAATGAACAATTACAACTTTTAGTAGCTGAAGAGTAACTTTGAAACTGCCTTGAGGTTAGGAGATTTGTGTCTATTCTTTAGAATGAACTGAAGAAGATTTTTGTTGCTTCCAAGCGTGCTTCCCTGAGAGCCGAGGCACATTTCATACTGAGGCAGTGAGAGTTTTGGATCACATTCAACAGTATGGTAAAGGTGTAAAAGTTCTGGATCAGGAGCACGGAAAACGGTGAGGTTTGTATGAAGGAATTTGTCAAATAAGGCGACATCCTCTTTTCCCCAACCGCGTATGCTCACGTCAAAACCACCGACGCTTTTGAAGTCTGATTTGAAGAAGGCAGCAATCCCGAAGCCAAATTCTCTCCAGTAGCCGCTCTCCGACGAGATTTGAAAAGTATCTTCGTCCCAATGCTCATCCGGGACTAGATCCGTTGAGTACTCACTGAACACAATTGGAAAGTAGACTTGTGAGCCTTTATGGCAATTACTCAAAATTCTCTCCACAGCGTCCGGAGAAAAAACAATGTCCACATCTACCAAAAACAGCAGATCGCTAAAAATAAGAAAATCAAAGCGGTAAATAATGGTTGAAATGGATGTGAATAAATCATTTAGAACCAACCTTTCCTTGCACTGAGAAATTCCTGTCTCTAGCCCGATCCCGCGTGAAAACTCCCCGTCTATCTGGACGACTTTAACTGGGCAAGGTGGATACGCTGACTGTTTGATACGGAATGAGTCCACGAGTGCCAGGAACTTGTCTTTCTCCGCATCTTTACCGAAGTATACCACAATGAGGTTGAGCCCAAGGCCGTTAGCACGCTCATGGGACATGTAGTCACATACGGCATGGAAATTTTGGAGGAATCGCTCAAATATTGGGAATCGCCCAGCTAAAGGAACGATGAACACGATATTGGCCTTTTCATTTTCCGTAGCGGAGACCTGAAGCTGGAGAGGAGCGAATGGTCGCTGGATATATGCATGTCGCCTGACAGGAACAGTCATTTTTCTCCCTCTGTACTTTCTATATGTCATGAGGAGATCGAGAACAAAATCTTCTCCATGGAGAGGATCCACACGGTGATAGCCATAGAGAAGTTCCTTGAACTCAATTACCCTGCCACGAACTTTTGAAAGACTGTTGATCATCTCCATCAGCTGAAACCAAAAATTGTATGTTTATGTGTAAATGCAACCAATATAATTGATGAATTCTCTCGATTACCTCTCGTATTACATCATGCAAAGATTCTTTAAAAGCCAAGTCTATTTTCTGCTTGGGATTAATTGCGTTTGGAGCATTAAGTCCAGACTTCCCACCAAAGAAACTCCACTCTGACAACTCCGATGTCTTTTGTGGAATGAATTTCCTCAATGACGGAGGTAAGCCTGGAATAGAAAGTGACCATACGTTAATATTAATGAAATTAAGCTGACATTACTGTTTTGCTTACCAGAAAGATTGGAAGGGTCGAACTTGGTAATGGAGTCATCAACTTGTTCATCCATATGAACATTCTGTTGAGTGGCAGAGAAAAGTAAATCACGCTGGAGAAGAGACGCCTCAAAAAACAGCTTCTCAATTCCTTTTGCCTATATTATATTCAGTTGTGATTAGCAGTTATGAGCAATTAGTCAGATAGGGTTCTTACATACTTGAAAATACGAGTGGAGGCGGTACATGTGTTCAGGGTGCTTTATTGGATGAAGGGTAATCGCTCGATGGACCTCTCGTTGTTTGAGACTGGTAGTAAATGCTTGATTTCCGCTAGAGTTGTGATAAAATATGGATTGCATCTGTGTAAAGAATCAATTGAATAAGTTTAAGGTTATGTAAAGTGCATTTACAATCTTACTTCATACGCCCAGGTACAAGAGATCCCAGTGAAGCGATGAACACAACGACCAATCTCCACATCTTCGTGAGTGGAATACATGTCTGTCAAACACTTAGAGACATGTGGCACAACTTTCTGAAGAGTAGTCTGACTGAAAAGAATCCCTGGGCCTCCCATGCAAAAATTCTCGTTGTGTGCTAGATTCAGTGTTCCCTTCTCTGCTCGATTTCCCCGCCCGGCTTGACCAATGAAGTACAAATACTTGCTACTAAGAGACCGAAGAAACTCTGCTAATTTATCCGTACGGATATAAACGTCGTCATCTGCACGAAGGAACCAATCATACTCTTCTCCATAATGGTCGAACATGTACCTTAAATTCAAAGCACGCCATTATTAGTTTATGCAAAAATGTAGCAAAAATTACAAAAAAAAAATGACCCCTTACTTGAGCATCATGAATGACTTTTTCTGTGGTGGATACGAATCGTCCACGCCCGGAAGTAGAACCAAAGGGAGATTAGTTGGTGGCTCTGTCGGAAAGGATTCATCAGCCTCTAGTCCTTGTGTTACATTTCCACCTGTGAAGAACATGATTTTCCCTGGGAAGTTTCGGGCCCAAGTGTTGTAAACTGCAACAGCTCTGGTGTGTAGATATTTCCTGGCCGTCATCACCCCAATCAAAACCAATTTCTCAGCGTTTGGGCCATTCCCTTTGCTCAGTAACGTGTCAGAGTAGTTTGCATTTTGAGCAATATCTTGAGCAAGTAGGTTAAGTATTTGGTCTGGGTTCTTTAGCTTCTTAGACAGGAAATTCGGTGTATTGCGGCGATAGTGGTTTGTACTTGACAGGATACATTCGTCTACAGCTCTAGTAATGATGAAACTGAGCGTGAAGCCGGTGGTGATACCAACGAGTAGGAATTTGGTTGACATTGCCGTTTATGCAGGTGGTAGATGAGCCTGGAGCTCGGGTGTGTTCCTCTTCTTTCCCAGAGTATGTGGAGTTCATTGACACGTTGTTTGTTAGTCCATTATTCAAGTAAGGTTGACAACTGTCAATTATTGACTGTTATTCAGAAGCCTTTCCATTCAGAAACCTAAAAAACAAGTATAGACAAATGACAACCGTGTAACTCTACTCACCCACGTATCACCTAATCATTGTAATAATTAACTCTTTGGTGAAGTTACCTTATTATTATTATTATCAGATGGTGGTGATTAACAAATTAAAAGTTTATAAACAAAACTGTCCCATTGCACTCCCCTTTTTTCCTCCTCATCCTTTCCCCCTCACTTTCCCGCCATTCCCAGAATAAATTTTTTTTCCATTTTATCATACATGGCAACAGCCAGTCTGGAGAGTTCTGAATGGCAGCGGTGGCTCGGTGGAATCCCTTCTAATCTCCCTCTCATGCTTTTTCCTCACAGCTATACAGTCACAATGGAATGAAAAAGTTAAGGATCACCTACACCCAACACCCAACTCTCACCAGTTTCTTACATTTCACAGTAATTTAACCACTTTTAATTTAAACACAGAATAAATTTACTTAAAAATAACCAATAAAAAGCAACAAAATCAAAAGGGAACTATCGTTTAAATAAAAACAATTTTGAACGTCTTCTCTTTCGTATACCTTATAGCCCAGTACTCTATTTTATAACCTTAGTCTGCGAATAAAATTATCAGTTAACTTGAATCCCATTTTGTTTACTCTAGTAGAACATATGCGGATGACATTCAAGTCTTATTTTATCCCAGTGGATTGGCCTTTATATTTTCAGGATAAATGGAGAGGTACAGGAAAGAACCTTTTCTAGACCTAAATAGAAGATTTTTAAATTTATGTTCTTTTTATTAATAATTTTCAATATGAATTTGTTAACATTAATTCAACATTCACATAACATTTGTTATAAAAAAAACAATAATAGTGTATGATTAACTTGTTTCAAAATCAAAATTCCAAAACCCGTTAAGAAATTAGATTTATTACTGTGTAAAAGAATTAATTTAATATTGAACTGATTTTAATATATTAAATTGATTGTAATATATTTATAAATGATGTTTTTTATGTATAAAAAGTACAGTAATTATATAATTTATTATTATATGGTATTATGTTGATATTGAGAGTGATTGAGTGATTGAGTTGATCCTTAAGTGTTTGTTTCCCGAGGCGTGTTGGGTGTGTGGGTAGGCGTCCCTGCCTATCCCCTTGTTTTTGACGCCTCGTAAGGGAAGCCGGCGGCAGGAGGAGGACGGAGGGAGAAAGAAGAGAAAATCCACACACTCGCCTCCCAAGAAAGGAGAGCCTCCATATTGAAATTTTGATAGGAACAGGGAAAGGTGATTTGGTAGGGAAGCACGCCACTCGGTTTACGCTAGTTTTTCTAACCTTAATTAACTCTAGCTTAGGTTAATTACTCTCCTTCTTCGTTAATAGGGTCCTCCTACAGGCATTAATTCTAAGCAGTCTAGAATCACAGAAGGGTAAGCAATTATTCATTATTATATAACCCTTGGTCATTGGTCATTGGTCATCACATTCCCCGTGATACTCACTCACTCACTCATCCTTCCTCCTCATCCTAATAACTTTATCTATTCAGTTTTCACCCTGGCACCAGGGTGTTGACCTCTCACAAATAGTCATTTCAAACAACTCAATCACACTCCCACTCCCAACTTCCTCCAGATCATCATCATCAGTCGTCTTTTCCTCACAACTTTGTCACTCACAAATCAATTCATTTCTTACAGATAACCGTTCAAGATTCCTTCACAAGTTTATTCTCGTGAACAGAGTTTTAGTCAACATTCCAAAATAGGGTCAAACGTGATTATCGATTGCACTGCTGGAGGGAATTTATCCGGCGGTGTCAAGAACGACGGTATCATGAAGAAAGAGGAAGGGGACGAGCGCGGGTGAGTTAATTCAGTACTCTTATTCTACTGTCACCGGTGACATGTGGTCATTTAACTCTCATTCTGTTGATATGTTATATAGGAAATTGTTCATCGGTGGATTGAGCTGGGAGACAACGATTGATGGTCTGCAAAGATACTTCAGTCGGTTCGGTGAGGTAGTGGATGCCGTCGTGATGAAGAATCCGGATACTGGCCGATCACGTGGTTTCGGATTTGTCACATTTGCGGACCCTGGTAATGTTGACGCTGTATTAAATAGCGGTCCTCACCAATTGGACGGGCGTACCGTAAGTCACAAGCTCCTAATTATAATCACACTTCTTGATGCTGATCTCATGTGTGTTGTGTTTATAGATTGATCCAAAGCCATGCAACCCGCGTACGTTGCAGAAGCCTCGTCGTGGAACAAACATCCCCAAAGTGTTTCTTGGTGGCCTACCACCTAATGTGACTGAGACGGACCTCCGCTCCTTCTTCGATCGTTACGGTAAAGTTATCGAAGTTGTCATCATGTACGATCAGGAGCGTCGACGAACGAGAGGTGAGTCCTCTTCGCGAGGTCAGTCTCGTTTCAATGTGAACTTGTATAGGAGATAGAGGCTTTTCCCAGCAATTCTTTACACTCAAAAGTCGATTGTTATTATTAACTTGTCAAGGTTTATCTTTTTGAAAAGCTATGATTCATTTGGCAAAAAAAAATGATCAATTTAATATTTACAAGGCGAGGTTTTCCGGGACTTGTTTTTTGACAAAAGTCAGAAAGGATTTATCTTCTGTCCTAGAATAACAACAAAAAGGGTTTCAAGGAAAATATTAACAAAGGTTCGTGTTCTAAGCACAGCTGCTTGGCTATTCAATTCGTAGATTTTCTCCTCTTAACATTGATTTTTGAGGAGATTAGTGATGGCCATATAGCAAAGTCTTTCCCATAGTACTTGACTCTATTATTGAATTAAAAGTCGAGCCTCCTGGACTGCCACATTTTATCAGTATTTTGACTGAGCATTTCCTATACTTTGAGATTAAGAATTCACTGGGAAAAGGTTTTAATCGCTTCTGTCCATTACATATATATACAAAGTAGGAATTCTTACCTAATCCTCCCCGATTTCTATGACTTTTTTAGGATTTGGATTTGTATCTTTTGAGACAGAAGACCCTGTGGAGCGACTGGTTGCCGAACATTTCGTCAACGTCAATGGCAAGCAGGTACTGCAATGGCACACAAGCGTCAATATAGTTTTTTATAATGTGCAACGCCTTGCAATTCCTAGTAGGCTTGGTTAAAGACAGGGTTAAATTTTGATTGAATTTGACATCTAATTTCAGTCCCATGTCATGTCATTCAGAAATGATCAGATCAAAACTGTTGCTAAACTATTTGACAATGAGTCAATGCAGCGTAAGTAATTTCAATTTTCGTTATTTCAGGTTGAAATCAAGCGAGCTGAGCCTCGAGATGGTCGTGGTGGGAGCAGCATGGGACGACAGTCTGGATGGGGTGCCATGGTACGTATCCAATTTTATTTTTCCTACTCATTCTTGCACTCTCGTAGTTGCTTCCTCTTAAAATTAATTGACGAGATGGCAATTATGACACTAGTCCTATTAGTTTACTTGGGATTTTATTCGGTGCTTGACTTGGGATTTGTATAACCACGTTTCTAAAGGGCGGCATGGGTAACCATATGGGACAGATGGGGAATCCAATGAACCACATGCCACCTGGAGGAATGATGCAAGGATATCAAGGCTGGGGCACTCCCCCGCAGCAAAGTGGATATGCTCCTCAAGGATACCAAACTGGTGGGCAAGGTTATCAAGGCTGGGGAGCAACACAGACCGGAGGGCAGCAAATGCCGCAGTGGGGAAGCTATGGAACCAATCCACAACAAAGCTATGGTTATGGTACGCAATAATTCAATAATGTGTGACCATTTGTGGACATTGACTAACTTTTGTCGCTTTTGTGTACTTCAGGTACCACACCACAGAGTAATTATGGAGCCAATTGGAACTACTCGATGGGGCAGAATGGGACAAGTGGTGGAGGTGGAACTCCCCAAGGAACGGACATGTATGGGCGTCAAGGGGCTACCCCTACTGCAGCCCCTGGAACTCCTTCAGCAGGTCCCACGACTGCAAAGTCTGCTTCTAACTATCCTTATTCCACACCTACTCCTCAATATGGCTCTTCTGCTGGCTACTCTCAAGCTCCACAAGACTCCGCCTCTGGTGCCTACGGACCTTCACGAGCATACGGTCAGCATCTACAACACTTCACCTAGTCACTTCTCCACCCAGTAGCTCAAATCAGTCCCAAGCTCTGACCTGAGGCTTCCTTGGGCCTCTGAGACTGATAGGCTCCCCTAAACTACGTTAAATAATAACATACGCTAGCAGTTATTAACTTACGTGTGTAAGGAGGCATACCAATTAATTTAGTCTCAGAGGCCCAGGCCACAGGCAGAGCAAAAAGCATTGCTTTCCTCCCTCCATTTCCCGATAAGAGAACGTTTTCTTTTAATTGTTGAGCCTATGTCGCTGCTTCTTCCTCGCATCCCTCCAGTCTCCTTCAATTTTGATAATTTACCAGGAGTAGTAATTTTAAGTCCTGTACGATCAGGCTAAGGGTTTCATTGCCAACTGAACTGCTCTTAAGTACACACTTTTAAATTTAAACTTTGAGATCTATAAGTACTTTATATGCCTACGACGGAGGGATACTAACTTACTTACGTAAGGTGGCTACACACTTTTGTTTGATTAATAAGTTTAAATTTTAGAGGGTACTTTGGATACAGTAGTAGGTCTTGATTGTTTGGGACTTATGAAACGAGGATCTTGCTCTTGCGCATGCATTTAACAACACTGTTGTTAATAAGAGGACTTTAATACTACTGGCGTGTTTAATGAGGTGGTTAGGTCTAGTAGTCTATGGTTTTGATTCTTTGTAGGGTCAGGAGGCTACGGGGCTGAAGCAAATGGGGGTACTTTCGGGGGTGTTGGACCCCAACGGGCGAGTGCCTACTCCGCCCCTAATAGCACTGTGTCCAGCTACCACCCCTACCGACGCATCTAAAGCCCTCCTCCAAACATCAACGCCTCACTGCGAAGAACAAAAAGAGCTAAACTTACTACCCTTGTACCGGGTCTGTAGGACAACGATAAGGATTGATGACTATATTGTAAAACACCTTTCCTTATAATTACTCTCTGTAGTTGTCTCTATAAAAATAAATGTTATACAACATCTCTCTGTATGAAAAACCTGTCAGTTTGTAATTAGCCAATTGTATAAGGATTACTTTTGTGAATCATGATACATTTTATGAAGCATGGAGCATGGGAACTCTGAGTTTAGTATAATATACATAATATAATATCTTAATTACTCTCAGCACTTTACTAAATTACTTGTCAATCGTGTGTGTTTAACTTGAAAGGCTGATGGGAGAGTGGGGGATTCTTGTACATATTCTACAATTCTTTACTCTATGGCTATAGATTAATTGTAAATATTCTAATTACTAGAGTAAATGACTTGTTGAAGTTAGCATTTAGCTTGAGTTAGTAAGTGGGTTAAGCTCTGCCTGTTTAGTTTAGACCTGTACATAATACTTGTGTAATAATTGTGTATAATTGTGGTGGACTGATTGACGTGTCTAGTTTTGTTTTTCGTCTCTTTGTTGAGCCTTTATGTTGTGGTAGGAGAAACTAATAGCAGACAACTAAGATCGGCAGACTGTGTTAAAATGTCGTCGTCATCCGTAAGTTCCTCGCCATTGAATTCCAGAAAGGGAGCATCATGCTTTTAAGATTCTTATGACCAAGACCTTAAGGATTACTAACTAACTAACTACCTTAAAACTCTTATTACAAATGGATTAATAATGATTAGGATTATTCAGTCGTCACTCCTGTCTCTGTCTAAGTTACAGTCAATAACCTAATTATTATTAAATTAATAATTATTGTATAATTCGAAATTAATAGTACGGAACGGAAATTTCTCAGGTATCCCTTGTTTTTTAAATTACAATTTTGGAACGGATAAGAGAAAGACGCTAAACCCTAATTTTAGAAATTGTTAAATGACAGAGAAATGAAAAGTACACCAAGATTGGATAATCTCGGTAATCAATGTTATTAATTGTTCTACTAAGGCCACTTGCTTTAAATTCCTCCTCTCCTCCCTTTGGAAAGCATTAGAACTTTAAGAGGTCACACTATCCTTATAGGTTGATGCTAAGAACTTACTTAACTGGAACGGAAAGAACTACTACGCTAAGACTCTTTAAGAATCTAAGAAACGAATGAAACCAGGTACCAGCAAATCCTGCTACTAGCCAACGACTTGTAAAATAATAACAACAACAAATCAGTCTTTTTGTGTCCTCAAAAAATGTCTACACGTTTTTTGTGGAATTTGAATAATAAAAATGGCAAATTCTGTCTTTTAAATCAATCAAAACAAAAGCAATTTAGGCTAAAATTTGACAAAAAATTATTTTAGTTAAACCCAGTTATTTTATAATTTTCCTTTTATGTTAAAAATAACTTAATGTCAAAATTTAGCTTAAGATGCTCAGTGTTTTTTTTATTCTTTTTATAATTTTTTTACTTGTGTTCGTCACCGTTTATAAGTTTCGCTATAATATTATAATGGCGTTTCAGTATGGTTCAGAATTTTTAGTTTAAAAGTTAAAATGAAGATTTGGATTTATGAAAAGTTGAAGAGGTTAAAAATATTGGACTAGCTTTGAAGTAATCCTGGAAAATGGGAGTCCAAGTTTTCCAGTAGTTTTTCCAAGTTTTTTCCATTAGCGGGTGGTTCAGGTTGAGGTACGTATGACTTTTTACGGTAGACTTCCGGGTAGACCCTCCTCCCTTGTGCCATGCGAGGGGGCACTGACTGAGTCCCGTAGAGAATCAAGGTCGCCTCTTCAAAGGACCCTTCATTACTCCGATCCTTGCTCTATGGAATTAACAAAATGATTTTTCCATTCCCTGCTTTTGCTTATTTCCCACCCTGCTTTTTCGTTTTCCACCTTCATTTTTAATTGTTTGATCTTACGGAGTCTGATATGGTCATGGTCCAATTCCCACTTGGTTTCTCTCCCCAGGTGCCCACCGACATGAACGGCCAGGCATTGAATCCAGCAGAGGAGACATCATTCTTTCTTGGAATTAAAAGCTCCACTGACGTCCCTGTCAGAAATAAAACAACAAATTACACTAAACGATTACAATTATAAGGATTTTAAAAGGCATATTATGGAAATCAGTCAGGATTCCGCAGGGACGCAGGGTCACATTTCTCAACTTATCATTAATAATCCCAAACTGTTCTGTAGATTAACTCATTACTTGTAAACTACTAAATTGTGTACTAAGGAAGATTAAGAAGATTTCAAAGTTTTACCCAGGGGTGAAGTCAATTGGATCCCAAGGGCACCGCGGCGGCTGTAGCGAAGGGTCGTCACTACCTCCAAATGCTCCAAGGAACCCACGGCCTCACAATTCCCTGCAACCTCAAACCTTATCAAAGTTGTCCCCATTGGATCCAGCGTTTTATCCAACCTAATTTAGAAATCAACAGAGGAAGAGTGATTAATTGACTGGCAAGACTTAGTTTTTGGTAAAAAGTGTACAGTGTGCTATAGGCTAACAATTATCAATTCAAATTACTAAGAACCAAATTACACACGTATAATGGAAATTAATTATAAATGACATTTGTACATGATGGGAAGTTCTAACAATTTAGAAAGACTCAAAGCCTTATAAATTAATTTTAATTATTCACTTGGATTTTTTAAAAACAGAAATCATGAGTAAAGTGAGAAATGAGCAGATTACAAAATGGAGGAATCAAATGAGGATTTGGATATTTTTGTATATTTGGATTGTCCATGATTTCCTTTGTTGGAGGTTATTGACCTTTGACCGGATTGAAGGTGCCAAAAGAAGATGAAAGGAATAAGGTGGAATTGAATTTTCCTTTTGAGTAAGTCGTATGGGGAGTTTAACGTCCTGTGTGTTGGTGGTGTTGGTAATCTTCTTGTCCCGACTCCATTGACGTGGATAATCAGTTCCTCCCTCTGAGGATCACAGAGGAATCTTTCTTTTTTGACATTGGCAAGAAAGTTGACAAGTCCTGGTTGATCAGAGGATGAGTTCTTGCAAGTCTTAGATGCTTGACAGAGGAAACTGCGGAAGGAAACTTTTCCGAAAAAGGAAATTCACCAGGGGATGAAGAACTTTAGGAAAATTACAAGGGAGGGGTTGGGAAGTGGAGTGATTTCCTCCATTGTAATATTCCTACTTTCACTTCTTCATCTTTTCCCTCATCCTCCCTCAAATTCAAACGAATGGAGAAAATGAAGGAGATTTTATACGTACGGTGGGATTCCCTTCACTTGACAAATTCGTTGTGGGGCGACATTTCTCCATTTCCGTCCCGCTGACACCATTCCATGAGCATCCATGAGACCAAATCCAAATCGAGTATTGAATTGAAATCCAGCTCCATTTGTAAACCAACCAGGGTTGTCTTTCAACGGGCTAGGCTGGGATGTCCAAACTACCAAATGTTGCATGTCACGCCAACTCAATTTTGGACTGGAACAAATCAAATAAAAATATAGTGCATTTTTACACACATGGACAAGGCATCTGCCAGGAGATTCAACATACTTGACTTCGAGCGTAAGTGCAACGATTCCTGCAGCCAACTACAATCACATTATTTAAATTATTAGAGATTATTGGCTTGAATTATCCATGAAACCCCAGGGGTGACTCACTGGAGCTGATGCGGAGGTCCCTGTGTGTCCTGTCGTGCATTGATTATGGATGTCTGTCGTTGCCTTAATTATACCATACAATTACTACAACATTATATTGCAAGATAGCTTACTATTTTTTGATCCGTGTAGGCCCCACTGGAGTATGTCACGGCCATAGTTGAAGGACACTTTTCTCCATACCAAGGGAAGCTCCCTGATTCAGATGCACTTCCAACAGAGAGCGTGTAGATGCTGGACGCGTATCCATCACAACTGCATGTATCCCCTTTGGCTCCGCCATTCCCTGAAGCCCAGACGTAGATAGCGCCTTTCCCGTTTCTCCCCTGTGATGAGAAAGAAAGCTAACTCTGGATTTTAAAATTTGATTTTTGACTTGAAACTCTTACCTTGGTCACTCCTTTGACAAATGCCATTTGAGCAACGCGACCTGGGCCTTCTACCACTTCCCCGTTGTCATTGGGACCCCACGAGGCAGAGAAAATGTGGACTTGTTGCAAGGCATAGGACAACGCTTCACCTTCGATCTGATCACTCACTGGACCATCCAGCATCCGAATCCCTGGAAAGTAAACGGAGGAAGTCTAGTGGTGGTGGTGGTGTTTGCACTTTGGCTTTATTTCAGTTACCCCCAACAGAAGCGCCATAAGCGATTCCGACCCCACACTTGGTGTTGTTTGGTTTCATAACAATCTCTCCAGCACAGCGCGTACCGTGGCTATTAGGAGGAGTCGCTCCGTAGGCCGGCATCGGGTCCTTCTTATTACCATTGAGATCGTAGCTGATATCAGAATTCTACGGTTAAGTGAAAACACATTAATTTACGGCTACTGTGGTTCCACTGACGCAAGGAAAACGTACGTAATTGGCGACCAAGTCCTGGTGGGTGTGCTCAATCCCATCGTCCAAGATTAGAACATTGACACCCTTTCCTGTGACGCCTTCATCAAAGACTGGGAGGACATTGAGATCCAGACGAGGCAGCGTCTTTCTCGTCCGCGTATCAAACTGAAAGGAGAGGGGAGGGGGCTAACAAATTATCCACCTTAAACTGATGGAAGCGGTGAATGGATGCATTTAATTGGGCACTGTGTGACATTCTGTGCGTACCAAGTACCATTCTTTGTCCCAAAGCTCATCGTTGAATCTTGTTTCCGTTGGATTGAGGATGGGCGTCCCATGGAGAAAACTTCCCAGCTGGAGATCGTGAAGGATTGAATTCAAGCTGAGCTTCTTCTCTCCACGCTTTGCTCGTTCCTTTACAAAGAGCTGGTCGGCCCAACGGACCTAAGTGTCATCAGAAACAGAGACATAAGCACACCAGTAGCAGAAATGGATAGTTGTCCATAATGACATAGGCTCCTGGAGTAATGTCTACTTATCATAATTACTTAAACAAGCTCCAAGAATTCCCTATTCCAGGCAATGTCGCCGTGGCCATGACTTACCCGGTGATCAGCGATTAGTTGCTCCGTCAATGCTCTTGCATTCCTATTGTGCTGATTGGGATGCTCTGGCTTCCTCATCCGAAACACCAATGGGAATCCACGCAACTGTTTATAAAGGCGCAATTAAAAGGGAGCCAGCCATTTCCTGACTAAGGTTTGATTGATGAGAGAACCCCGTGTGTATTTTATACTTACAGGTCCAATGTTTTCATATCCAGTCTCATTGGCCAGTTCATTGGCCTTTCCCTGTCCTTCTGGAACATAGACTACCCATTCGTTGAGGTAATGTGTAGCACTTTCATCTCCGCCGTGAAATTGGAACCGCTCCTCGGAGAAAAGGGGTCCGTAGTCTCTGTACAATTCCTCAAGGAAGGCATCCAAATCTTCTTCGTAGACCTCCAGGTCACGGACGCTGAAGGAGGCACTTGACACCACTCCGATGAGAAGGATGAGGAAATACATTCTGGAAATTCTGGACCGATTGGTGGATGGCGTGTGGTTGACTATGAAGTATGACGATGAGAGGCTTTCCTCTGTCGTTCCTCCTGGATTAAAATTGGAATGATTTAAAGGAAGATCATTAGGGATGCATTAGGGATGCTGGTTCCTATCAGCTCCTGGATAGGACTCTCCCCGTTGTCTTACCTGAGAACCAATTTGCGTAAGCTGGAGTGTACTCTGCTTCTGGATATTAGATTATGATAATGAGACAGACGGCACCGCACTCTGTCATTCAATCTTCTCTCCTTTACTTGTCACATACAGTAAGATCATCCATCATCAGGAGACAACTGACGACAGATGACGACGACATACAACACCCACAACTGGCCACCATTAATTCCTAAATAACCTCGTCATCATTGTATAGCGACAATTAATGACGCATTCAAGATGTACTTCCAGCGACAGGTCCAGGTTTTTAAAATGGCGATGTAGTCCTGCAATCTGTGGCGACGTGCGCCGCGGGAAAAGCATATCAGAACAACAGTTTAAAAGACTGTCAACCAGTTAAATATTTACAAGAATTCAGGTCATGCTCAAGAGACGGGTGACGGACGCCATGTATAAATAAGGATGGTTTTAAAATTCCTGGGTGAAGTGGATGACGTCACGTGCGTATTCCCAGAAGTCCAGACCCTTATCTCAACGACGACTTTGGTTTAGCCCACAAATCAGTATGACTCTAAATTCTAGCTAATTAAGAGGAACCATTAATTATGAAGAGCCATCAGTTCTGCAAAGTCAGCGTGATCAGTTCGCTAGTCATCTGAAGCTCTTGGAATAAGGACAAAAGTTGAAGGAAGTTACCGCATTCTAATTATATTACACGACACACTAATTATTGGGATGACTCAGTCCTGATTTTAGCTTTGAATAAAGGAAATTAAGTGAAGCTGGTTAATAATCTACATTCATTATAATCTTGTTTGCAGTAAACGAAAGCAAACAGACAGGCGGATAAAGGCTAGATTCCAGCTTATCTCTCCATTGCCCTCTCCGCAAGTCTTCGTGTAAGGTGTTGACGACATGGCTTGTAGTAAACGCGCTTCCTCTTGTCTCGCGGTTTTCATGATTAGATAAAGAACCATAATGTCGAAACGCTTCCTAGATTTTAGGCAACACTGTCCGACACCTCCTAGTGAGGAATTTATAACAAATTGACATTATCCAGTTCAGTTAAGGGAAAATCCACAGCTTCCGCTAGACGAGTATCCTGCTGTCGTTGTGCTTGTAATATTCTCAACCGGTAAGGCCTTTCATAACTTCTGTTCAAAGTCAGTCATATTTCTGATCCACACTATTCGTTTCGATTGTTTCGGTGTTATTATTTCATGTAGTGTGCCATGGCCTTGTCAAACAATGACATCCTACTCATCATTCTCGCCATCTTCATCCCACCGTTAGCTGTCTTCCTCAAACTGGAGAAGTGTGACATTCAAGTCCTCATCAATTTTGTCCTCTGCTGCTTTTTTTGGTTCCCGGGTATACTCCACGCCGCCTGGATCATTCTTCGATAAAATGGTATTTCCCATCCCCATACCTTACGAATCCTAAAGCACTTTCTACTTTTTACTATAAACCATTTTTTCATGTCTTGTAGGAGCTTTAGGCGGACATTTAGAATGGACTTGGAAATGGATGCATCGGAGACTAATGTCGTCTTACAACTTTTGATTTTTTTCCAGGTTTAAATGATCCTTCCCGAAACGGGTTGCATAATAAAAGCTAGTGTTTGTTTCAATTGAATTGTCACGGGGTATGCGTGGGTGTTGGAAAGCCTTCCTTTGTATGAAAATCAGTGGATGACGGGACTGTTAGTTTCCTCTAGCATGTTCTTCAGATGGGCGGAAGTGAAGGAGGGGTTGAGATCTTTTCCTTTGATTATTTTTGCATCCCAAATCCTTTCTGATTTGTTTGTTATTTATGTTCGGTCCCAGATGCTCATCGAATGTCACACAGTTAACCACACGGAGGAAGTTCGCTCATCTTTCATTTGAGCAGTGGCAGAGCAGTGGCAGAGCAGTGGCAGCATGTGGAACAGTGAAAGTGTCCTGGATCCAGGATGGTTGTGGTGGTGACAATGTGACTTGTGCCCAAGGTCACACAAGAGTTGCAGTGGTCGTTCCAACTCCCATTTGTCTCCTGCCAATATCAGAGCCCTTGATGTATAGTGCTCGACATCATTTCCTCGTCTGTCTTGTGAAGGAGAAAGTTCCCTTTAATTAGAGTTTGGTAGCTCTGAATGGATGGAGGGTAAGCTAGTGGCCCACTTCGGATTATCCACTCCACTGGCCAATATTTCCAAACAATTTGTTGTCTCCAAGGGCATGATTAAATGGAGTGGACCAATGGGGACGAGCCATGCCCATTGTCACCCGAGCCAAGACTCTGTCCAGGAACAACTTTCCGTACCTCAACCTTCATTTTGCTATTGGTTGTAGCTGGGGTTGGTCCGCGGAGTCCAGAAGGGACTGGAGGTAAGGAAAGTCAGTGAAGCCCCTAATTAATTAATTATTAATGGATCCTTATTTTTGGGTAGTGAATTAAGTGATTGGGCTTCCTGCCTTTGGTATTCTAATTTAAGTCTTCCCTTGATTTGTGAGAGAATTAAAGAGAAAGTCGAGATGACTCTTATCTCCTTATTTAAGTGAAACTAAACATGGCTCGACGTAGAATTTCTAAATGCTTAAAGGACGGACGGTTGGTTGAAAGCAGGAGAGTAAGTAGCAGAGAAAAGGAAATGGACTAAACTAATGAACTAATTAATTAGATCTGAAGCTTTTGAAGAAGAGAAAGCCTACTAAATGCTTGAGCAAATAATTAAAAACCTTATTCCTCCCTTCCTTGCTCAAAATATTATTCTTTTTCATTCCACAAGGCTAGACGACTACGCCTTACTCCCTTCTACACACTTTCCCTTCCCTTCATCAAAACCAAATGAGAGGAAATTAATTTATCTTGATTTGTGATCTTGACTTTAATTGATTCGGAAATTTCAGTTCTTTCTCTCCTGTCACATCCCAGGGGTTTTAAGTTCCCTTGGAGCTGCTCTATATTTCTTTAGGAGAATGGCACGAGGTGACTCGACTGGGTTTTCTATTTGTTGAAACGAGAGACTCCTCGCACCCCTGCCTTAAGCAAAGGTTCAAATTAAATTTATTTGTTTCACTCTTATCTCATTTCCTGCCAATTATGGATAAAATGATGGAGAAAGTGGAAGTATTTGATCGTTTCCCTCTGCCCTTCTACCGTCGTTTTCCTTAAGAGTGGCCATTAGCATAAGTGATTTGTCTGCTTGATGGCCTCTTTGGCTTTTTGCAAATCTCAATATGCGAGTACACTTGTACACTTTTAGCAATCGCCTTGTCCTCTTGGTCCTCCTACTTGGATATAAAGCGACCGTGAAGAAGATCTTTGGGAAATGAAGCACTTTGGCTCATCCACTTGAGAAAAGGCGTCGTCCTCCATCGTGTCGCTCGTCGTCTTCTTTTTTTGGATGCCGCCGCCGTTATTGGGATCCTTCCATTGTCCTCATCCTCCTCCGTTTGACTTTGTCTTCTTCTAATTTTAGAAGATCGAGTTCTTCCTTTCTCTCCTGGCAAGTCGCCATCTCAAGTTCCATTCCATTGTTTTACATCCACTCACAAATATTCATTCTCCCTATAAAACTTTGTCTTCATTACATAAGGAAACATGTCCCTGATTAGAAAGCATCAACAAAAGATCGGGCAGGGGAAGGCCAGGCTTGGTTCCACCTGTCAACCACACGTCACTCAAATAACAACCCTTTTAAACTCTGGCGCCTTTTTTATTAGGAGCATCCATTACGATGAACAAGGACGACTGGAGAACACCCTACATTGAGCCTCCACATCAACTCAACCTCACGGTCGCCACGGGTCAAACAGCCTATCTCAAATGTCCTGTCAAATACCTCGGAGATAAAACGGTAACTCTCATTCCAAACCACGATTCCACCACTATTTCTATTTAATCAGTCTGGAGTCTGCGCATAATTACAATACAAGGATTTTAGTTTTACTCTGAACCTAATTAAGTGTTCACCTTCTCTTTCATATATGGAAACCACCAAGTGTAAATAGATTGCGGGCGATGAACTCTACTTTGAATGAAGTGGATGTGGCTTAAGAGAAGACTGGAAATTAATTACACGTTTCATTAACATTGCATACATGGCTTAAGAGTCAGAATTAATTGCACGTTTCATTTACACATACAATTCAAACAGGCGGTTAATTTCATGTATTAATTAAGACTGAATTACACATAATTGGTTACTTTTAGCTTGGCATTTCTTCCATGAGATGAGTTCCCGTCTACCCTCTGAAATTCCAGCCTGGAGGAGCTTGAACCGGCGTCAGGCACCGTTCCCCGAGGGAAGGTTTGTAACATCTTCCTGTGGAGCCGCAGGGCTTCTCCCCAGAGTCACAGATAATCCCGCCAGGGTGACATTTCTGCCCACTAGCCTTCCTGTAGCAGCGTAGCCCGCATGCATCCTCCATAAAGTCACACAGGACACCGCTCGGGTGACATTTCGAACTGAACCGGTCATAGCACTGACGCCCGCAGACCTTGTCAAAAGAGTTGCAGAGAATACCGCCAGGATGGCACTTCTTGTCAATGCTTTTGTAGCATTCGAGCCCACATAGCTTTTCCCCGAATCCACAAACGATATTTGATGAGACTGAAATGAGAATTGCAGTTGTCAGCACTAGCAAAACGACTTTAACCCAATAGGAATGTTCAGATTTTAATATCTAGGTTGACAGCACTGTTTATGCGATGGAGAAACAAAACTGAAACCCGCTTATCCCTTGTCAAAGTCAAACTTTGGATTGGCAGAAATTGAGTGTTTCAATCAGAGTGGCAATGCCAAGGGACATTTCAAGGGAAACCATACCTTGTGCAGTACCCAAAATGGCAAATAGGAGAAGAGACACGACGGCCTTCATGTTTCTGACTTGCACAGAATATGGTTCAATGAAAGGACAAAACACAGTTTTCTAAAACACTGGAGCTCGTGATGAACGATTTTTCTTGGAATATTAAATGTTGCTCGAGGTATAATTGTCGTCAATTGAAATTAAACGAGAGTCCCTACACTCTAGCTTGTATGTTTCTGGCTTAGTAAGACACGCTCCTTTAAAAGCTCGGGAAAGAGAATGTCTTTGACTCAATTCAAGAAGGAACGAAGGAAGGGATTGCTTTTAAGGGAGCAGACCCTTCAACATAAACTTAAATTGGAAAAGAGATAAATGCCCTTACACAACCCCCTTCCAGCCAACGATCAAGACGAGGAGCAGAAGGTCAATAGAAACACACTGGAAGCCAAAGGGACCCACACTAAGTCAATAAAAAACTACGCTTTCACTGCTAACGTCGTGTTCACACGCCACAGAAGCATAAGCGACAGCTCATTCGCGTATGGTTCTGAATCGGGCGTTTGTCAAAGGTCAAAGGATTGAGACTATGAGGAATACAAACCAAGAAGTAACAAAGCCAAACAATAAATGAGGGGACTTTAACATTGAAGCTCCCTTCCCAATTTAATTAAGAATGAGTGTTGATAAAATGGTTTAAAGGCCATGGTGTGACTCCTGAGATTTTGTTTGCTTAAATGGGAAGAGTAGTAAAGTTGGTTTTGTGTTGGTAATGAGTGTCAATTGTAATTAAGAGTCAATTAAAGGAGACTTCCTGTCAGTTGAGCTTCTTTCTTTTGGTTTTTATTGTGAGTACGAAGGAGGAAGAAGGATGGGGTCTGTCCTTAATTCATTAATTCCCTCCTTGCCGCCATTTCCTTTTCTTCCCTCTTGAAAAATGAAGTGAAAGTTCTTTTCTCTCTCTGGATCATTAGTCATATTCTCCCTCCTTACTCTGACCTTCCACTTAAGGGCGCCTTTCAACCACTTTCCGATTTCCCGCCTTCTCCTCCAGCAGACCTGGAATCAGGCCCACTTCCCTTCCAGCCAAGAGCCAGCGATTTTCTCCACGTGGAGAAGGCAATGAATGCAGATCCTCTTCAACCGTCCCCTCCCTCTCCCTCACAAAATTAACCGCAAGAGGAAAGTGAACTTTCACTTAACTCCTCATCAACAAGCACCACGCCCTTGAGGCAAATTTCATAATCTCCCGCCCACTCATCCCATCTTAATCCAATTGAAACTTTCCTTGAGACTTGGAAACTTTAGTCACTGCTGGGGTCGTCGTACCCTCCATGCACTTCTTCAAATGAATGGCACACTAATTTGGAATGTTTGACAGGTGTCCTGGATGAGGAGGAAAGACCTCCACATTCTAAGCTCAGGAAATTATCTCTTCACCTCTGACCCACGTGTGTCCTTGCTAAGAGAAAAGGGCTCGTGGACCCTTCGCCTGGAATCAGTACAAGCAAAGGACGACTCTCCTTATGAATGCCAACTCAACACAGAACCCAAGATGAGGCTTGCTATTTTCCTGAGTGTGACTGGTACGGACTTCCCATCCTACAAATTCGTCGTCCCATTCTCCTTGGATTACAAAAAGCTTTTCCACGTTAACAACAACAAACAGTGGGGGGAAACTGGGGACGTCCTTGTGCGTATATAGACTCCTACACCAAGTTTTGAATTTACAGTTTTTTGGTGCTGAAAAGGGATCCGGTTCCTTGATTTTGTGATTCTTTTGTTTAGGTGGTGGGAATGAGGAGGTGGTTCCGCCATTGCCATTAGGTGCCCAAGTAGATTACAGACTTCGAGAGCCCACCGCCAGACTTCCCTCATCATCAGGTATACGACTGGAATCAGATGAAAAAGGCTTTTAGAGAAAGACTTTCTCAGAGATAATGCGCCTAACAAAGTTAAAGTTTTAATTCATAAAACAGAGGAAGGGAAGGAAGAGTGTCGAAGGTAAAATGGAAATAAGGAATGAATCCAAGCCTCTCACTTTCTCCCAAGGGAAAATCCCTTCGTCTTCCCTTCCTCTTTCTCGAGAGGAGACTCCAAATAAATACAATGAAATTCAGGAGACTCACTCATCATTGGAGGAAAGGCAGTCAAGGAGTAGTGCTGGGAATATTCAAAACCTCAGACTCAACTTTCATCTGAATACGAAATTAATCCCCTCAAAATAACTCACACCTCTATTCTTAATGAACTTTCAGGCAAGGGAAGGGTCCTTGGCCCTTCTTCAATTTACTCACGCCAAGGCAGCTCTGTCCAGTTCACTTGCATCCTCACTCATGCAAAGCCTTCTTCGGATGGAGTCACATGGTTCCATAATGGCCAACCAATCAAAACGACTTCTCCTCGTATTGACATTCAGACAACCAAGAGTGGGTCGACGAGCGTATCGAAACTGCGTATGGACCGAGTGAGCTCAAATGACGGGGGGAAGTTTGGCTGTGGTGACGGTGGGGCGTGGATTGCGCCGATGGCCTCCGTGACGCTGTTTGTAATGGACCAAGAGAATCACCACTCTGGAGACGATGGTGGGCAGCGCAGTGAGTGTGCCGAAGTGTATTAGACAAAGTTTGTTTCTGTATAGCTTAATAACTCGAGCGAGTTTCTTTCTGCCAAACTGAGTGCCTGCTTGGGTCCCTGAGTATAGAAATGAGGATAATTGGAGAGATGATTTGCATAATGTTTCTGTACTTCTTCATTTCAAGGGTTGTAATTAGATTAACTAACGAGAAGAGAATGAGTGTGGCCATGTGGTGAGTCTCGGTAAATTTTTCATAATTCCCCGCCAACGAATTCCAGATGGGTTATGGCCGGGCTACTGGCTGGTTGGTAGGTTTTTAGTATGCAAGGGACGACTTGTGTGCATTTCTTTGTAGATCGCTGGGGAGGCAATGTTTCCCTTATGATTGCCGTGTGTGCGTATTTAAGTTTCTTGATGGTCGCAGTATTATGGACGGCCATTTGTGTCGTCTCTCCAGAATTGAGGATTGATGGTCTTTTGGGGTACGTAGATTTTCATAAGCGTCTCACTCTGAGGCAGAGTGAGAAGAATGGCCACACGGCAAAGGGAACCAAAAGGAAAACTTGACGCTCTTCCATGATTTATTCTTAATATTTATAAATTTTATTTTATGCTCTCCTCCTCTCCTTCCAGATTCACATGAATCAGAAACCCAGCACGTTTCAAATTCAGCAGCCATGTCATCAAATACGGGCAGAAGGAGGTACCTCTGCCTTGTCATCTTCATCCAACTACTGACATGAGGAGGACCACAGGCAGCCAGGAGACACACAGAGATGAACCAAACGGAGATTCGTAACTCCCTGCCTCCGGGGAAATTCCTTGTTACTAAAACAATGTTATATTACAATACACTTTATATAGATTTAAGAACACCGCACCCGCAGAGAAGCGTCGTGCACACAGCTAGTCCAAGAAGTCTTATCTTTAATAAGAAAGTGGAGAAAGTGAAGAGAAACGGTGAATGAGATTTTAAGTGAGACTAAGTTCCAGTGGAGTTCCAGCCCCATTCCAGCACATGAAGTCGGAACTCCTCTTTAGGAACAACTTTTTTTATTGTCTTTCCGCCATTGGAGCGTGGCATGTCTTACATGCTCATCTCCCCTGCTTACTGGAGGCGGAAGAAGGTGAAAGCGACAACGGCCTTCTTTCCGTACCCACAACAAATAGCAATTCCGTAGTCACATGACCCCTTTGTTTTCCGCATTTTATTAAAAGGGACCTCAGTTCTACCCTCTGGAGAAGCCCCTCGGCCTTCCTTTTATCTTCCGTCCAAAGCTTCCCACACTGCATTTCCTTGTAGTTGCCACTGGAGAAAGAGCCGCATCTCCTTTATCTCTTCCGTCTGGCATCATAAACGCCAAAATGATGAAGAGAAAGTTCCACGGCTCCAGTACTAGTAGGCTGCCAGAGTTCTGGTGGTGGTGGTGGGAATGGTGGGCAAGAGTGCATGGCCAAATAATACACTCACTCCTTCATTAAAGGCTCGAATGGCGGGAGAACTTTATTTGAATAGGGAATAGCGCCCCATAATGGACTCCATCTTCCTAACATGAGGATCCTCCTACCCAGGATTACATCAAGATACCCACAACTCCTCACATGCTTCAGCAAATAAAGGTCAAAGTGGATTTCTCCCTGTTTATGCTGACGGGACATCCCGCCTACATATGTAACCATTGACAAGCATCCTTGTCTCGTAGTCTTAGTATCCTCCTGCTCCAAAGACTGATTTGAAGTAATAATCCCGCCTTAAGACGGTTCTTCCGGAACGCTTTCAAGGGATTTGAGTACAGTGGATGGCAGAGTGCAGCTGCTGACGACGCATTTGAGAAGATGAGAGGAAATTTGAATGTGTATGTAAACTTTGAGCGGGAGACTTTTTGAGACCTGGGCTCTGGAGTGGAGTCGGTGGTGATGATGCGTTTTGGATTGGTCCTTGGCTACACGGTCTAGTTCTGGAATGTCTCCGTTGGTTCCGCCGCTGCCGTCGTCGTTTGAGCCTTGCGTCCAATTACCCATTAGAGCCGAGTGTCTCCTTCTTCGTCGTTTGAGAGAGCCTGGCATTATGAGGCAGATTGGGTAGGATAGTAAAAGGACCTTCTTTGGACTTTCCCTCTCTAATTAGTGCTCCTTCCATTCCCCAGTTCTTCTTTGAGACTGTCACTGGGGGATTTTTAATACAAATTCCAAACTGTCAACAAGGCGGAGCCTACTGAATAGAAAGAGAATAAATCACCGTCCTTTATTTAATCCCACTTTTACTCGTCTTCCTTCACGGCACTCTTCAACTATCAAAACTCAAATTCAATCATCAACGGAATAAGGGCGCCTCACTCAAGGGCCAATTCCGCCCACACCTTTAACTTCTCATTTTAGAATATCAAAAATTTGAATCTACACGCGCTTCCTCTTGGCATTTGTGAGTTTATACATATTAAAATGGAGTGTGTAACACTCGCTCCCCACTTTGTGGCGGCAGGTACAAAACAAGCACCGCAACTCAAAATGAAATCAAGTTTGGAACTGTGAAAATAATAATTCCCGGAATGCCTTCTGTAGGATGAGCTAATTAATTAGCATTAATGCAAGTAGCACGATTTCTACTACAGAAGTAATTAGCACTAATTAGTACATCATAGGTAGTAAGTATTTTGTAGGAGGAAAGTTATAGAGCAAGTAAACGTGCGGGAAATGAATATATATAGGAAAATAATGGAGAGGTTCTGACTTTTATTCTTGCCCGCCCTTTTGTCTACGGTCCGTTTCCTAACAGTAGAATTCAATGGGGGCAACTCTATTGTTCTCCGTCTTTTTCTATTGTGTAATCTCTCTATTATAGTATCATAATGAATAATTAACTGCCGCACAGCTCGTATGCTTAAGTGTATATCACAGGTTTCTCTCGATATTTTAAACTTTCCCACTTCCCCACCCTCGAGCGACACGTGGTCCGAACTTATCATCTGAAGAAGCGGAACGTGAGCATGGAGGTAGAAGTGAGGATGACCAGTGGAGAGGACAGCGTCGACGCAATCCCGTGCTCTCCATGCTGCATTGCGGCGGGGTGTTCACCTGAAATAAAAAAGAACCAATCATCAGGCACGAATAAAAAGAGGATCCATCGGTCATTTAAAAACTTCAACTTTTCCGTGGGATTTGCAATATTTTTTGAGCCGCTCTCTGGAGGGAAAAAGTTTTAAATCCCTGTTCGAAATCCAGGGACTCAGCCCCGGAGTCCCGAACTTGTTCCACTTTCTTTGCACTTTTGTCCGCCCGAGAAGAACTCGACCTTATTAGCAGCGGCGGGCAAAGCTTTGAAGGAGCCTAGATTTTTGCCCCTTGTTAAGGACTCCTCCCTTCCACCTGGATTTACATCCTCTCAATTGGAATTGCTGAGTTAGGAGGCTCTGAGTGGCTTCTGGAAGGCGGGAGATAAGAACTTGAAATATTATTGACGAAAAAGATTCCTCTTTCCTGACTTATGGTGGGATCCATGCCTAGAAAGTTTGAGAGCTTATAGGATTTCCACTTTGTGAAGGCAAAGTCCTGTTGACTCCTAATTTGCCAACTTTTCAAGTACCCAGGTGAGTTTAAGGCCTGCTCCTAAATGTAAAGCTCACCATTAAGAACGTGGACCCAGACGGAGGCCTGGAGGGCATTCGAAGGGAGGCAAGTATAGTTCCCAGAGTCTCCCAGAGTTGCCTTGGTAACAAGTAATTTGCTCGTCGTGGCTCCATCTGTCTTTTCCGTCTCGAGTGAAATGCCGCCACGGGGCGAGTCAAAGTCCACCACTGACTGGCCGTGGTACCACGATACTGAGCCGGGTGGTTGTGATTGGATGTTCACCGAGCACGTGAGACTGATCGTGGAGCCTGTCTTCACATAAACGTCGTCCGGACCCCAAATCTTAGCTTGAGCTTCTGGAACAAAGCCATTATAGTTCTTGAGAGGTTAACTCCAACACACACTACCGAAATTAACGCCATGCCTTATTCCGTTAGTCGCACGCTTCACTGCACAACTCCGAAGTAAATGAAAGAGAGGTTTCTAAACCTAAAACTGTCCCCGGAATCCGGATTAGGCGGATTCCGCCGGTACGGTTTCTCTCTGGTCGTTGGTTTCTCCATTAGCCATTTGCAAATTATAAGCAGATGGTATTGCAAATATTTATTTATTCCCGGCCTCCTCCTGAGGAGGAAATGATGGAGCCGGGTCTGATGAAGTTAGTCCCGGCTCCAGTTGCCAAAAGGGTGATGGTGGGAGTGCAAAAAGTGGCGGGAGAGTATGAATAATGATAAGTCATTAAGAGCTCTCCGTCCGTCGTAGATTTTATTATTCCCATCACCCCAACACACGCACCCAATTAAATCTCCCGCTTGGTTTATCACTCAGCCGGAGTGGCCGGAAGGAGAGGCGGGTGATGCGGATTGGTGGTTGCTCTACGACATGCTCCGGATCCCTAGAGCCCCGTTTTGCTTATGAAGCAGAAATGGAGGAAATATGTTTAGAGTCCTTTTATCATCGGAATGGGAGAAGGAGCAGGGCATTAGCCACGTCCAGGTGCCATAAAATCCAAGTCTACCGCCAATGCAGTAGGCCCAGGGAAGATCCTGGGGAGAAGAAAACGAAACAGGCGGGAAAGTGAGAGCATTTCAATATTCGTCTCTTGTCCCCATTTTGGTCATAGCCACAATGGAAATCCAATTACGCCAGCTCCCACAACTCCCGACCACAATCACACTAAATCAAAGGAAGCAGATTCGCAATGCAGAAAGAAATACGACGGGGTAAGTACGCTGGGGTGAGTGGTGGGGCGCATGTGCAGAGAAGCAGAAATGTGAAAGTGAACCTTTGCTGGGGCGAGTGGAATGGATGCCTTGTTCCGAAAGCATTTCACGATCTGCAACACAAAGAAAAAGCAAAGTGACGTTTAGTTCATGCAAACAGCAAACCGGCAAATTACCCGCACTTGACTCGGGTAAGTTTAAAAGGTACTTTTCAGGTAATCAGAAATTAAATCAATTATGATTTCATAGACTAGGTCATTAATTGAAAACGCATCTTTCACCCTCACCTTCGACGTTGAGGAGCATGGCCATGTTCATTTTGGGTTCGGTGTTGATTTGACACTCGTACACACCGGCGTCTCGCTTCTGCGCAAATCTAATTTCCAGCGTCCAGTCATCCGAGTGTTCTGGATGTACAACAGCAAATCGAGCATCACCAGTAAAAGTAAAAATTTCTGAAGTGAGAACGTGAAGATCTCGTTTGCGAATCCAAGAGACCTGAAATGAAGAAATGGAAAAAGATGATGAGAATCCATAGGTCCAGGAGCATGGCGGCGAGTTTAAATTTTCCGCCAAAATAAGCGTTTGAGAGTAATTCAAATAAAATTGAGTGCGTGTGTGGGTCTCGGTTGGATTGACTTTGGGAGAGAAAATAGGAAAATATTGATGATGATGGTTTTGGGGGTAAGTGTATGTCATTTGGGTCTTCTGCTTTTGGTGGCAGGCGGGAAAAAATAAATTGACCAATCAAAAATGTCCATAAAACTAATGTAGGTTTCCATTGTAGGCTCCCGTATGTGCCTGTGTTGAGGAGGATTCCATTTGGGGAATTGACTCGATCCAGAACCAGGAGGAGAAACATTTGACTAATTCAAAAACTGGTGGGATGGCCCGTGTTATTTTCTTAGATGATATTAATACCGTAAGAGTGGGAATGGAGGTAGTTCTTAGTGCAGTGGGAGATTTTGAACTGTTGTTTTATATATCATCCGACATGTTTCCTTTCTCCTCCTCCGGAGGAAGGCAATGAGGCATGTGGACTTTTCTTTTTCTTCTCAACTTTCACTTTCTTCCATAAATTCCCTGGATTTCTTTCCCTTTCACCACTTTCTCCTAAATTCCTCCAATTGTTTCCATTAAATAATACGACGAGGACCAATAACTCCAAAACCGTCCGCCATTCTCCTTTCCTTTCACCAAAACTAAACTTATGGCGGGAATCTCATCTTCCAACTCAAAAACTTTATGGGACGAGGAATTGGAGGACATAAAAGAGCCAATGACCACATTACACAACTATAACCACCCACCTACGCTCATCATCGACTTATCGACGAAATGGAAACGAGAAAAAGGGACACGGTCCAAGTGACAAGAGTCCTTCAGACTCGGTCAAGATCGGAACCACTCGATCCGAACTAACTTTGCCAACCTTAGAGTCGAATGGTGTGATGGAGTCAATTAAAGGATACGGCTGGAGTGGGAAGACTCTTATCCGTCGGCCTGCATTGATTTTGAAATCATTCTTCGTCTCGGCCGACGTTTGTGTACATACAGTTATGAGAGATTCGTGAGCGGATTACTATTTGAATTCCGAGGTTGGAGAGAGAAAGTGTCATGTTGGAAATATTGGTCTTGTCATGTTTCCTTTTAACTTCTGCCTCCTTGCTGGGCCCTCGAAGAAAGAAAGAAGAAACTCCGACATCATCAAATACAAACAGCTCCTTCCTCTTTATCGCATTAGGATCCTCATGCTCCTCTGTCCTCCACAGTCACAACCACGGTTTATCCCTTAACGGCCCTTCACTCTCCTCACGAACCATCGAGCAGACCGTGGACGGATTCACCGCTGTTTCCAGCCTCCTAATCTCCACTTTCTTACCAACTCGAAGTGGACTGCCTCCGGGAAACAGGAAAGTTCAAATGGAATCAAGACAAGTAGATAGATACCTCTCTCTCTGTCAAAATTCTGGAGAGGAGTGGATGGGGAGGAGGAGTGGGAAGACGGATTTGAATCCCGTCTTCTGACATGACACTCAAAATATGTCAGAGAAGGTTTTGGAAAGAGACTTATAGGGAAAGCGTCAAAATCCATTGAACGGATTCGGCTTTCACTCTTTCTCCTCTGATTTCTATAAAAGGGCGCTCTCTTTTCAGTCGACCTTGTTACGCCAGCCGCCTTGTAAAGGAGGTTACCATCTACTCTGAGGTTAGAAGGTTTTTGTATGCTTAGTGCCCCAGCGGATGTTCACTTTCACCAAGATTCGAAACTTGTTTTATACGCATGTAATTCATAATTCCCGAGGGCATGAGTAAGAATGAATCTCAACTCCCCAAAGTGGAGACCATGTAGAACTTAAGATCCGTAAACGTGTTAAATTTTAATGTGCCGTATCAGGCCCAGTCCACGTTTCACTTCGAAATGGCATTTGCCTGGAAATCCCCTCCAGTCGATGGCTCCTTTATCCAAACCAAAGAAAGAGGAAATTAGGTCAAAGAAATCTTTGGATTGAACCCGGAGTCTCCCACACCAATCCCTCCACCTCGGATTGTTGTGGATGGAAGGAAGTTAAAAAGGACGAGGGACTGATGGTGGGTAGTGAGATTGTTGTCGTGATCTGTCTTCATTCGACTTGGATTTGAGACAGGATCCCTGTCACTCCTTCTTTCTCTTCCAAAAAGGACTTTCACTCGAACCAAATTCAGAGAGCCGAGACACACACGTTTTGTCCTCCAATAAGAAGCTGTCACTCAATAACAACGCAGGAGGGGATTCATGTCACCTCATTCATCCAGGCCACCACCACATCACCACCCATGTGCTAAGGCACACCGATTTGTATTTTCAGCCGCACTCTCAATTTAAAAAAAAATAGAGCACACCCATAAGCTCTCTTGAGCTCTTTCTCATTAGAAGAAGAGCTAAATTCCCGAGTTGCATTTTTTGGGCTTACCGTTCTATCTCCAAGGTTCTTGACCCTGCAGCGAAGAAGCGCCGTCTGCCCCACAACGGTTGTCACATTCCGTGTTGCTACGAGATCAAAATAGGGTCGTTCAATTTTCCCATTATTTTCATGCTGAAATGAAACCGAAGCTCCTGGGAGTCCAACGTCTGACGTCTCAACACCTGGAAAAACAACGAGAAAATGTCAAATATATCCAATTTACCCTCTAGAAGAATAGTAGTTTTCCAGTAGAAGAGTGGGAGGGAATGTGCTGAGAGTTTAGTGGATGAGTGAGTCGCAGCCACGGCGACAGGCGGGGGGACTGAGTAGTCGTCTCGGTGACAGAGTCAAATGGCTAAGTAAAATTTTATGATCCTCCGAGCTCAATGAGGAATCGGTTTTCTATTCAACTATGGAACATTAAGGACTTCACTTTCTCTCCTTCCACGGCGACGTCAAGACGACGGCCCCAAAACGATCCGGCCAAAAGAGACATGAGAAAAATCTTTGGCCTGAGTGAAACTGGCGTTTCTTTCTGCTTCAACGAGATCACCTCATCAATTTAACCAACAACAGCCACCCAAAATGTATTATGAAAAATTGTGCATAGCCAATCAGAAGAGGCGGTCGTCCCCATTGGTTCTTCGAGCTGAAAGGTAGCGGAGCGGCACAAAATGGCGGGCGGTGAGCTAACACATGTAGGTTTATGAGCGGTGCTCAGTGGAGTGTGGGGACAATCCGCAGGAACCCATGAAATGGAGACATTACGGAAACATCTTCTTTCTCAACCACCCACAGACACCAACCCAAAAACGCTGAATTATGGAGATGAGTTTTAATAAAGTCACAACGGTGGCACAATCGTGGCACAATCGTCCCACCTTGTCCCGCAGTATCCTCCACTCAACCGCCTCCACCACAAAGCCAGTCTCCGTATTATATTCCAAGAGACGACAAAAGTGGATGTTTAGTTACGACCAGAAGAAGAAGAAAACAATTGTTCGCGTAATTTTTTTTTTCTCTTTTTGTGTTGTAAAGGATCGATTCGTTTGTATTATTTGAATTGAGATTCCGTGCGGAGTTTCTCGGAGAGTGCGTGCTTTGACTCTTCAAATGCTCCGTTATTTTCTCCTTCCGTCGTGACCCTCCCACACTGGCGGGAGAAGTTGAGTTTGATTGAAGATGGCTTTTCCGCATATCTTCTTGTATTCACCGGGGCTCAATTGGGCTGATTCTCGGTGAAAGCAAAGACAAGGTATGAGATTTGCATCCACATTTAAGGCACGTATCTACAAAGGTAACCTCGGAGGGAACTTTGCCAAAAACGGACACAACCTCACGCCACGGGTATCCAGCTACGTATGTAGCTGGAGGCTGAAGGGCTGGAAATTTCAAAATTCAATTTCCGGAAGGTTAGATATGGGTGCGTGCAACAGTCATCATGTTGTGCTGGTTTAAGAAAAGAAGGCGTGGAGTGTGGAGTGGAGTAAGTCGGTACGTAAAGGAGCCAAGGGTCGGAAGGTTAATTGTGAATCAAGAGAAGTAGAGTGAGTTGCTCCAGGTTAAAGAATTGTGCTGGAATTCTTGGACTGCTATATTGCCCTTAAGGAGTTTTACCTGACTTTACTCCGTGATTAGATGGTTGGATTCAATCAGCCAATCAGAGACGGAGAAGGGGTTGATATTGGAATTCAGCGAGGAAGGAGATCAGAATGTAGATTAAAGGGAAGAATCAGCGAAGTGAACAAGGCGGGAAAGGGTGAGTTCTGGCATTGGCTGGAATTCTTTCGGTGGCAGAGGGAGCAAGATGGAAATTGGGGAATATAGAGGGAGATTGGAATTGGCGTCTATCTCTCTCCTGCATGGCGCTCTTCCTTTCACCTTCCCTCGTCCAACGATGAACTCAACTCCAAAGAATGGAGCTGAATTCCATTGGGTGAGAATTGATTGGAGGCGACTGTCGAACGCTGACTTCCGGAATGAGTCTCCCATGTCCCATCAACTTCATCTCAAAGGGAAATTCCACAGGAGTCTGCTATTGCGGGTATTGGTGAAAGTGAATCCAGACTGGAGAGGAACGGAGTTAATCATAAATAATCATATAAAATTGTTGGGAAATTGTTGATAAGTTCAGTTTCATCGTAAATTCTGACTGGTGGTCCTTTAGTATGGAGATGCGTGGGTTTATTGCTTTAATAGGATTTTGGACGATGGAGAAAAGGAGTAAGTCGAACTCAGGAGGATTTCAGTGTCCTCAGCCAACTTTCTCCTTTCCTCTTGCCCTTGGAATCTCCGTGTCCTAAACGAAGACTTCCCTGGGAGAAAGGACTCATTTTCCGAGGAGCTCCTTTCTCCAGGGTCGTTTTATGGCTCCTTTGGATTAGAGCCTTTCTCCATTCCTTCGCTTGGATTTCTGAGCTTCAATGGCCTCATTCCTCGTAAATCAAATGACACTCATCAACCCCCACTTCCGCTATTGTCTCCACACACACTCACTTACAAGGCCCATTTGCATACATCCCACAAACAATTGACCACTCAATCCCACTCATGCACTATGGCAGATGCTACAAAATCACAATTGTAAAGTCCCCCTTCATTCTGACCCAGCCGACAGATGCAAATTTCTAATGGCTTTTACTTCCCCCTCGCAGTCCCCGCCTACCACCACCCGACTCAATGAGCTAAGAGCACTTTAACCCAAGAATAATTTTCTAATTGGTTTAGTATTAATTAGGCGTGTGAAAATAAGAGTAAATTAGATGAAATTTTATGGAGCCTGACGACGCGTTAGGTTGCGGAAATGGATTTTATGGAGAGGTTTCGCTCCTATTTTTATGGCGGCCACTAAAAGGGAATTTTGAGTGTGATTTTATGTTGTGTTGTCCTTGCTTTCCTCAAGACGTTTCCATTAAATTTTCATTGGGATGAGCGTCGTTTGTTAAGTGGGGTCCTTTTGAAGGGGTCCTTATCACCGCTGTTGAAGTTAGGATACTTGGGTAGGTGTAGTCTGTGCATTTAAGAACCTGTTGGGTATTCCTTTGTTACCCCCTTGGAATTATTCATTCCCGCCCTCTTGACTGATGACACTTGACATGGAAGAAGAGCAGAAGGGAGCAGCAGAAAGAGCGTCTGAGGTTCCTTTAAAAAATTCATCTCATCCGAATTCTCCTGTATTCATCATCATATTCTTCTCCAGTTTGTATTCATTTTTTCTCCACCCATTGATATGCGGATTCGAGTCTCCTCCAGGAAGAGTTATGCGGTGGGATTCACTTGTACAGAGACGCCCAGTTTCCCTTTCTTTATTTGCCGAACAAGACGACGAGGATGGAGAAATTGAAAGTAGGGAAATGGAAGTTTTTGCCTTGACAGGAAACTTTCTTTCTAACGGATATTTTGATATTTTCTTTCACTTATTCCGGTGGGATCATATTTTCCCTATCCAACAAGTTTCAAATATCCCGCTGACGCCAACCCCTCCGGACTTTAGTTCCTTTCCCCTGAATAACTTTCCTTGACATTCATATTTACCTCGGTTTCGTCATGCGTAGTACCCTTAGCGTAGTACCCTGTAGTAGTTTCATAACTGCGAGGATAATCACTGGGGTTAATGCCATGTAACTGCGATGGAGGTCATCCAGAGTCTTTCCAAGGGAATTGGACCTTGGAGAAAATGGAGTAAAGGAGGGAAGAAAGTGGGGCGCGACGAGGCTTATGAAATTCGTCTACCGCCGTCGGCCCCACCCCCGCCCTCAGAAGTGTTCGACTATGAAGATGCCAAATTTGAAGTTGAGTTTCTGTTGTTCTTTTCCCGGGATGAAGAGGAAAAGAAAAGTTTCCATTATGTGAATTGATCCGTGAATAACGAGAAACACAGGGAGAAAACTCCATTACCATGCAGAAGAAGGAAAGAACAAAACTTTTCACCTTCTGCTCTTAAATTCTCCTGCTGTGAGAAAAAGGGAAAGTGAAGGAGTGATGATAATCCAAACTTCTTAAAATATTTCATCTCCTTTTGCCTCAACGAATTTCCCTTTTATGAGACGACAGGAAAACGGAACATGGATGATACCATGTCTTCACTTTGTACGATTCCCTCACTTCACCTGTCTCTTTATTATTCTCAAACAGGATTTGTCTTGGCGCAGTTTGGCGGTTGACTCTCTCCATCAACGTACCTCCGCTCCACTCTCCAGTTTAATTTTACACGAATGCAACGGCAAAGAAATACTGTAAGTGGAAATCGTAATTTCAAAAAGGAAATCCATAAAGTGAATCCTTGAAAAAGTTGGCCGTGGGTAGGCTTGGTTGGAATAATAAAAATTCGCTCTTTGTATTATTGCCAATTCATTTCCCCATCCCCATCTTGCCATCCATCTCTCGCACACGACGCGACGCCGAGGAGAGAGCAGGAACGTTCAGCCTAATTTCCCTACCGAAGACCCAGTGAGCATCAATTGGAAAAAGGTCTGGAGATGAATTGGAAGTTAAATTAAAAAAATCTTGGAGTTGATTTATTCTTTTTGCCCTTGAGAGTTTCAACTCGTAATTAAATATTCTGGGAACATCTTTTTCCAAAGTCACACACCGGAGGAGAGCGACAGAGTTAGGATACGGGGAGAAAGGAAACTTCAAACTTTCTTCTTTCATTTTCTCGGGACTGAGGTTGTATGTGGAAGAGTGAAATTGGAAGATTTTTGTAATTAGAATCCGAAAATGTCCAAAGAGGGACCCAAAGATTTTGTGGGATAGAAAGATTTTCCTTTTCTAGATTTCCCCGGAGTCTCTCCTTCTTCTTCTTCGAGAGAGATGACATCCGCAAAATCCACAGAATCCAAATCCACCACACACAGACACAGAGTCTCCGTCATCATAAAGAAATCAATGGAACCAATAATATTTCCAACGTCAAGATCTCATTCCACAGTCAGACTTTCTCCACATGCGGAGGAGACGAGGCGATGGTGAAAAAAGCAAAAAGGAAGAATAGGGAAAGTTTTGTAACCGGAAGGAGCTCGGTGTGTAGTGAGGAGTCAAGGAGCAGAGAGTTTAGTTTCCTTAACTCTGAAAATAATTCAAATGGGTTGCCAAAATTCTACTATATTCTTATTCTGCCGCCAAATCAGATAGGAAGGGCATTCATTCCGCGTCCTCCTCCTGTGGAGCTACTCAAGTGATTCAATGGAAGGAGAAAGAGCCTTTTAATTAATGATTCCAAATGGAAGCATTCTCACACGGAAGACGTAGCAGAGAGCGGGCGGCGGTTAAATACAATTCCACAACTTTCTCCGACGACGACGGAGTGAAAGTCCCACTAACATTGAGTTTATTCGCGAAAAGAGCAAAGGAGAATCCAATCAACCTTCCACTTTGTTACAACGCCACCAGACACAAAAACTTTTAATCCGAAAAGAGACTCCCTTTGCCCAAGGAGACTTCACTCTTTCTCTTCTTTGGAGAATCAAAGGGACGCGCCCTTTTGTGTGGTTCCTGAATAGCAGACCCAGAATTCAAGGCCCCCTCATAAAATGGAGTTTGGAGTAAATCCCAATTATAACTTTCCTCTTGCACCCTTCAAGTGAGTGTAAAATTCATGTGAGGGATTAAGGATGATTCGAACTGGTTCAGAGGCCAGGCCTCTTTCCCTTGATCGCAGTGGATTTATGCTCCAAGAAGTCTAGCAAAACTTAAGAAGTTAGTATCACATTAATTAAATTCAAAACTACAACCACTGCTCACTGCTTCTGGGACAGATTTAAATTTCCTGCTCTGCATAAAAATCAATTTGAAGGAGAGTCAAAGGCTCAATATGAAAAAGGAAGGAAACTTAAGAAGACTGAAATTGGATTTTCTTTTCATCCTCATCATGCTTAAGTCCAAAATAAAAAGGAAGCGTATCGGACTAGTGGTGTCTTCTGTTTGACATTTTGGAATAATCTAACATTCATATTCTCCCGCCATGACCTACTTCCCACAACATTAATTCCTCCATAAATATCCCACAGGAGACAAGGGAAGTAGTCAGGAAAGAACGACGTCCCATTCCAGCAAGGACCAAACTAGAAACTCACTTTCCGCAAGCTTCCTACACTCCCTTCTAGCAATAATCAAACGAAGAAATAAATCTTTGAAAATTATGCACATTGGATCTCTCCAACAAATTCATTAAATCCAAATTTAATGGCCAGGATTATCATTGGATTTCCAAAACCAAACTTCAACACGCGCCAACACCAAAACTAAAGGCTCAGAGTTTGCCTATTACAACCCGCAGTTTGCATCTCTTCCTTTTAACGCTTTCGGCTTAAGCTTGAAATCAAAAAAATATCCTTATTTAGCTCGTGGAGTGAATGTCCCTTTGAACGCTGGCCACATGTCAACTTCCGCTTGACTGAGTAGGAGAAAGGAGAGGGTGACTGAGGACGAGGGAAGGGTGTGCCACTAAGCGTGTCGCGTGACAATCGTCCATGTCATCGTGCTTCTCTGTCGCCCAGCCTACGGACTTTTCCGCTCTTCATCGCGTAATAATAGGATGGATCGTTTAGTTGAAATTGATCCCCTTTTGACAATCCCTTCAATTTCCGCCTATGGAATTATGATTATTGCCATTGTTATCGTTAGCCTGGATTAGGAACGCTTTCCCAAGTGACTCCTTACCCCCTTGTATCTCTCCAATTCAGGCGAAAAGAAGAATTAAAACGAAAGTCATTCGGGTGAAATCAGAGGGAAAGTCCCCACAAGGGACACAAGGGGACTCCCTCAAGCCAACCTTCCCTTACTCTTTCGCTTATTGACATCCGAGTAGTTTTTGTTTTCCAATCATGATGGATTTGGCTGTGCGTATGTGTGTACTTAGCTATAGCTATGCATTGCTCTCCTTTCTTCTTGCCTTAATGTCCCCAGGGTTTGCCAAGGATTGATCCGTTTTTGAATCCAGCAGAGAAATCTGACCGTTTAGGATTTCACCTCGTCCTTTCATCCTGGAGAAAGGAGAGGAGAAAGTGGTTGGGAAATGGCAATGGAGGTAAAGGAACGGAGGCACTAGCGGTACCAAACTATCGTCGGGTATTGGAAATAATGGAAAAGATTTCGTCCTCTTGGGAATCTTTAGAGTAGTTGATTTATTTCTGTCCCTTTGATCTCCACATTTTCCTTTTGAATTCGGCGCCCACAATGTTTAAGAGTCAGAGCCCTTAGCCTTACTTACCTTTTCTTCAGGTTCGGGAGACAGAGGAGGCTCTCAGTCAATCCAAAAGGTACTAACCAATCGCCTCAATTCAGGCTATACCTTGAGGCCATTTCAAAGGGCCCCGCCCACATTCCACATGACTCCAACCGCCCGGAAACAAACAGACAGAGCCCATGTCCTGTTGTTCTCTTGGATTTCCGTATTTATTGATTTGCAGATTGGAGCCTTTCTTTGGTAGGCTCCGATTTTCCAGACCGTTGAGTATTCTAATTACAAGAGGAGAAGAGCCAAAATCACTTTGATCTTCTTCGTCTTCCCCTCCTCATCTACGTGCCCTCACTTTCAACTTTTTGAAAGATACCACCACAAGAATTCCAGGATAGCGTCCGACTGACATAAATGGAGTGCCTCTTCGGTGTGCGGTGTGGCGACCCTGAGCTAGTCTGGACCAAGTCTAAAAAACTACGCACAAGACAAAGAGTCCCCTTCGAGTGGGGGCATAGTTTAGTGGTGGTTAGCTCTGTTGATTTTCCCCTGTTACTTTCCTTTGTTGTTTGTCTCCAACGACTCTGGTTGCTTTCCATGTCGTCAATTCCGCCAAGGAAATTTACAACTGGACTTTGGATTTTTAGTAGCCGGCGTGGCAGTAGTCTCTGAGCATTTTCTGGAAGTGGCCCTTGCCCATCGTTCCTCCTGGTTCCCGGGTTCAGCCCTTTTCACCCGGACTTTTTATCTTGCCCTCTCCTGATTTTCTTTTGTGTTTCGTTTTGAGATGGTTGAGTGGACAAGCCAAATGCTTTTGAACCACCCAATGAGAATGGAAGGAATTCAACTGGATAATAAATACAAAGTACGTTGCTTACAGCCCAACTTACAGCAATCACGTGAGTAGTGAGACAAAGGGAGGCATTGATGGACGGGGCAGACGAGGCAGGCAGCCCCGATTCCAAACTCTCTACTAAATTAATTACAAGAATCACTTGGCAATGGGTGCATTCAAGTCTCCTGTCTTTCTGGGAAGAAAGGGGAAGGAACGAAGGAAAACGACGACCACAGACGAGGAAATCATGTCGTTTCAAAATAAGACTGGGGAGAAAGATTTCAATGATTCCCTCTCTTCCGACTGTATCTTCATGATGAAATTCAAAGATGCAGGCGGAGGGATTTAAACTCATCGAGAGAGACAATGGCAGAGAGGCTCCACTCTTATCTCATCGTCGCTCGTTTCTTCCTCAACAGTCGACAAGGAAGCCCGTCTTGACAATAATTCCTTCCCTCCTTCCAACAATATGACTTTCTCCACTTCTATTTTTTTCAGTCTGAAATTTATTCAGGTGCTTCCAAGCTCCAGCGTCATCAACGCCTTTGTCGCTAGCTTTAAATCTGCTCCACTTCTTTTTTTTTTGTTAATTTCCTTTCGCCCAACACCATTCCCAACTAGCTGGTCGCCTGCCTTGATGATAAGGAAAATGAGCACGAGAACCTTGTCCTCATAAATCATTTTGGGAATACGCCTTGCTTCCATTGATGGAAACAGCCACATTATCGAATATGGCAACGGAATTCGATGAAGAAAAAATCTGGTTTAATTTCCCATTTTTCAATCACTATTCTGATACTTGGTGATGGGAGAACAATGTTTTTGTAAGTTCTTCTAGTGTCAGTGAATGGGATCGTTGTAGTGTTTAGAGTGTTGTAGGTCGGAATGTTTCTGTTGCCATTCTAATTATTCTCGTTGCCATTTTATTTGTCGGTTGTCACGTAAAGCCGCGAGCTTGAAGTGAGTTGTCGTGAAGTAGTAATTATGAAATAATAGGAAAAGTGGGTAGGCGCGTCTTTGTTTTCTCGTTGAGGCTAGGAGTGGAGAGTAATGATTTAACACCACTTAATCCAACGGCGGGAAATATGAGGTGGACCTCCATCATCCACTGACTACTCTTTATTTTCTCTTCATTTTTAAGAAAACTAACCTCCATTGTCTCCCTCTTTGTTTTCGTATTATGGCGCCCCTCTAATTTCCGAATTGAGAGTAAACCACGCCCTGGTGGAATTCCCTCTGCTGAGGCTAATGGACTCCACTTCGAGAGCGTGGAAGGAAACTGAGATTGATTTTGGATTAAAAGGAACCTGACAGGTGGGTTAATTAGGCTAAGGAACTTCTCAGGTTTCAACTCCTCCATATAAAGATCTTCTTACTTAATTAGACTTAATGATTCAAGAGGGAAACTTCAAACTACTCCCCATCTTCCCATTTCAACTATCCAGTCAGTCTTTCCTCCGCAATGTCGTCGCAAGACGACGGGCAAAGAAACAGCCTAATTGGATCTCATGTTGGAAGCAACAATGCAAAAGTTTGAAATCAGAGTGGCTACAACGAAATTTAAATGTACCAAACTTCAAGGGTGGGGAAGAACTGATGGGGAAAACCAGAACTTTTCGCAATAGCCCTGTACCAAAATTATAGCAAAAAAATGATAATACATTTTAGCATAATTTAGGAAAAAATTTTTTTACAGGACAAAAGGAACTTAAGATTAGGATTGGAGTTTTCTTAAAAGTTTTGAGGCTGTGAGGGAATGGACAATTGGGAGGATTTGTATTTTTTTCTGAATAGTTAGAGGGATTTGAGAGTAAAAAAGTGACACGAGTAAGTACTTGTGCACCCTTTGACCTCAATCTTCGTGATCCTGATAAGTGGAGTCTGATGTGAGGAGGGCTCTTGAGGTGCTGATTACATGCTGTGCGAAACCACTCCCAAATATTTTCTTGTTTGAGAATTAGCCACTTCAAGAGTCCAAATAATTAGATTCCACATTGTGTTTAATGCTTGTTTAATTAGAATCCTGTAGGGGGAATGTGAGGAATGTATCTTTGTGGGTGGATCTGGAGGACTTGTGAGCTCCTTTTCCACTTATTTGCGTCCTGCCACCTTATCCTTGAGTTCCATTGTCTTTTCAGCAGGAGATCGAATGGAGTTTCATTTCTTGTCTTCCTTTTTGCATCTTAAAAATAGGAATCCATTAGGAAGAAAATCCTCCACAATTTTTCCTTCCTTCCTGAGAGATTTAGTCCTAAAATTTCTTGAGATCCTTAAGGAAAGGGCTAAGTTAAATATAGATGGGAGTCATTTGGTTCCACCACGAGCCACTTGAGTCCTTGCTCCTTCCAGTAGTGGGGGGCTTATCCTCACTTTCTTGAATTTCATTCTTGAATTTCATTAGACTCTCCAGCCGGAACGGAGGAAGGGACCATTACAATTATATGTTATTTTTATTTGGCCTCTTGGAAAGTGAGAACTCACCATTCCCAGCATTCTGTGTAAAGTTGGAGGTGGATGGGGAACTCGGAAGTAGGAGCAGCAGGGGCTCAACAGGGGAGAAAGTTGGGATCCATTTGGAAGGAGTCGAGGACTTTCACTTTGAGCTCACTCCAAAAAGACGGAAAAAGGAAAGCCAGAAATTGGAAAACAAGAACCAAAGTTATAAAATGAAGGTCTTCATCCTCTTCTTTCCTCCTCAAACAAGGGAAAGTGAAAGGAAAAAGTAACGCCTATCAAAAAGTTAGAAAATGCTAAAACATAGAGGAAAGTATTGAAAGTGTAATCTACAAAGTCTATCAAGAAGAACAAAAAAAGTGAGCTGAATTGCCGAGCAGCTTTGGAGGATGGAAGGGGTAGCGGGGGTTTTCAATTGAGTATCGACTAGTGCCGAGACTCCTTTACGACGCTCAATTGCGTGCCTCTGTCCCGGAGAGTTGAGTGGCAGGTGAAAATGGGGAGACTCCTCCATGGAAATCTCCAAACTTAACTTTCACCAACGGGAGCAAAGAGCTAGTCATTCATCATCATCCGACCGTTTAGTACCACGTAAACCACAAAGTTGGCACACGGAATCCCTCCTTGATTGGTCGAGAGATGAGGAGAGTGCCCTTTCGTCTTGTGAGGATGGGTCACCTGACATTCCTCTCTGACTCCTGACGTCCAATTACTTCTCCCGTCCAAATATTTCCTTCATGTCAACATGTTCAATAAATTAAGGAATTCTTTTTCGTCTTTGGGAATAATAAAACTCTAAAACTCAGGATAATGGAAACGGACTTTCTCCTTCCTTTGAGTAAATATCCCTCACTACTTTCCCGAGAAGGACCATTGAATTGTAGCTCCAGGCTTCGTCCAGCTCAGTTGGCAACATCCAATCAGAGCCCTTGTTTATTTAAACCTGGGAAGCTAGAGATCAAAAGTCTTCTCCCGTGTGTGCATGAGCCTCCCATGTATCATCAATTCAAACTCAAATAGACTTGACTTCACTTGACTTTTTTCTCCATTGGTCAAACAACCAATCAGACGAAGGCGTCCGACCAGACCTTATTCCGTCAAGAGCCAAGTTCAGGTAAACAAGAGAAAGACGGCTAGCAAAAATAAATTCGATTTAGCGTCTCCTTAAAAATTCATTTAGCCACTCTCCCCGTCATCATCAATTTGCTCAACTTCAAGTCCTCATTGCCCTTGTTCCTTGTCACGTGCGCCGAAAGGAAATCGAGCCAAGTTTTGATTTTTGGATTCTCGTGTTTATTGCGTGGCGGTTCGTTTCCCTTCCATTCTGCTGGGAGAAAGGGGAGTTAAAAGCATTGACCGCAGCATGTCACACGAAGACAACTCCACGGTGTGCCTAATTGGTCTGTCTTCAAACAATGGAGACGACGGGATGATCCAATTGGGATCAACAACGGAATGAGGCTGGAGGAAGTTGGAGTGGCTGGAACTCGGCCAAGGAAAGCAACCAAGCTCAGAGATTAGAATTCTCCATTTCCTTACGCACACTTTTGTCTTTGACGACGTCGCTGGATTTGGAGTAGCTCTAAAGAAATTGGTGAATTTATTGGCTCCTTTTTCGCCTGTTGTTGTTAGAATTGCGGGATCGGTTGAATGGATTTGGCTGAATAATGCCAGGGTGAATGCACGTTGGAATTTCACTTTCCTTCCTTTCCATGCTTTTTCCTTTAGATTGTGTCTGTTGGGAGTCTTCGATAAATGGAATCTGCACTTCCTCTTTTATTTAATGTTTTATTTATGCTTTCCATCCACCGTATGAGGGGCGGAGCGGAATAAAGAGTTCGTCCGAACTTACTCGTCACCCCCTTCCTCCCTACTGCATGTCACTCAGAATTAGACTCGGTGTCACTCAATCCAGTAAACTCTCTCCTTCCAGTCGTTCCTCTATTCCTGAAACGACCATTCCTTCATGGTAAAGAGCGGGGACTTTCAAACTGAGATAAACCTTTCCTTCCACTTCCATGGACACACCTCAGCAAGCCTCAAATTAATCCATCCCCCATCCACTGGAAAGGGATTGCCATTCCTCCAATTGAAATCCGCCAGCCCAACTCTAAACTCAATTACAAGGAAAACCCTCTTGCCTTGCTAAGGCCGAGACACAAAGGTGTACTAAATTGATTTCAATTAAAAACAATAAAGTGAAAGGAGACACAATCCCTAAACAAATTGGGCTCTGCGGAGACATCAGAGACACAATGGGGGATGCACGAGTGTCTAAATGAAAGCGTGCGTGCGTACGTAGCAAATTGCATTTGTGGCCACCTCTTCCTACTCGACGCACTATGTGTCTTTTGCTCTCTCCTGGAAGCAAGTAAAGACCTTTCAAATGTGATTAGGAGAGAAAAAGCGAGAGATTCAATTAGGATTTCCACACTCGCAGACATTTGGATTTGGCATGGTGGTGGAATGATATCTTTTGTCGTAAGTGTTCCTATTAGTGAGTTCCACCACCTTTGCTATTACGACCATCTCTAGGAATGTAAGTGGCACTTGACATTGACACCCGAAGAGTAACAAGGAAGGCATTAAGCCACCCAGCAGAGCCGGAATTCTCAACGGAAGAAGACAAGGCAGAGGAATGTTGCCTTCCTTTGTTTCCTCATAATTGAGAACTTTGTTCATGAACCCGGACCAAAAAGGAAGAAAACTTCCATTCCTTTTTTTAAACTTTTCATCCCCTTAAACCATCGACTCCTCCTGTCTATATGTGTGTGTGTAGTTTAGAAAACTTTTTTCCTCCCTTTTCGAAATACTGGAAAGTTTCCGAATCCGTTTGAGCCTCCTTTCCAGGAGCTCTCCAGTTCTAAATTCTAAAATCCATATTTGGTTAACTTTAGGTTGTTAACGGCTCGCTCTCTCCTTCGCCTGTCCTTCACGTTTCATCTCCTAAATCATGCTTTCCCTCAAGGGCATTTGAAACCCTTCAACTTCTCTTATTACCAAACCAGAGATTGATTATTTCTCCACATTCCACTCGGGTGCTGGAAATCCGAGGGAAGCTGAGGGCAGGAAGTGGAGGGACTCAGAGGTTTATTCGGTGGTTCCCCGTGTGAGATTCTTTGGGAAAAGTAAATGCTAGTAAAAGCTACACTCCCGAAATGAAGTGTATTCGGATTATAATTAAAAGTGACTTACCGTAGAGCAGGATTTCCATGAGGATGAAGAGAAGCGGGAAAGTACGGAAACTTGCCTTCTCCATTTGACTTTGAACTTTGGAAGTTATAAGTAGAATAGTGAGTCCTGATTAAGTTGACTTATGGAAAAGTTTCACAACACACAGAACAATGGGGAAAGAACTTCCCCCCGCCGCGAATCAACTTGGCAAAAACGCAAAAAGCTTGTTGTTCCTTTAGATTTAAAGGATATCCTTTTGAATAGGAATCGGGTTTTAATAATAAGGAATCGACAATCCGTTGTTTTTTCTTTCCTTTTAGTTGCAATTAGAGTCTAATGGGGCCGTCATGGAGTTATGATTCAAATGAGTTCCTTAAGCTGCTTCTTGTTTATCTTTTCAGTCCTTTAGAGTCTCGTGTCTCTCGTTAACAATGACACATTTCCATTCCTTGTTGTTGGCCCTTGCTTCTTCAACAAGGAGCTCAGTGAAGACTTCCCATCAAAAATTGCTAATGACTCTCAATCCCCTTTGAATTGAACACTTTTCCGAGTCCCTTTTCTTTTGAAGATTTGCGAGGAGTCGTGGGGTGCGTGTAGTTATTGCACGTAATACACCGAGGCTGGTTGAGTTTAGACCTTCTCTTGGAGCTCCTTCATCAAGGGAGACTTCGCTGCTGGGAGAGGAAACAAGATTACAAGATTGAAAAGTGGATCGATGTCGAATGTTGTTCCTTCTTGTTCCCTTTCTTCATTCCAAGCGGATTGGAAGTTTTCCATATGTGTAAATGTACGAGTCGTTAATTTTCTGTCGATGCATTACAGAAAGTGGAGGAAAGAAAGAGAGAAAAGGAGAAAAATCTCTTCAAAGGACTTTCACTCCTTTGCCTGAAAATTTCCTCCTGGATTCTCAAGTTTTTTCAATTCCTTTCTCGACTAATTCCCTCCTTCGTCTCGTCCAAATAGGAATCTTGAAGACTGATTTATGAGTCGTTTTGTACAAGGAGCTAGACTGGTTTCTACTACTGGCAAAAGTTCCTATTGACTCAGTCCCTTGGAACCTTCGCCAAAAAGACGCGACTCAAAATTAGTAGTAAAGGGCTTTTGGAATGGAACTCTAACGACAGGATCAGATTCCACTTTCTCCAGCAGAAGAAGAGGAAGAAGAAGATGATGACGGAAATCGGATTTAGGCAAATGTTCGTCCGCTTTGCGTCTCTTGAAGAGAAAGCGGCTTACTGGGAATGTCGCTTAAAAGAGACTACTCACAGTGAAGACGTGGTGGAAAAGTGTATCAAGTCGACTTGGCTCTCTTTCCCCTTGACCAGGGTCCCTTGACAACGAGGAGCTCGCCGTCGTCACTTGGACTCACTGCTTGATGGATAAAGGCCTTTGACTTTGGATGCCGTTGACTCTTGGCAGATGCTCTCTTATCTTATTGCTTTTAGTTTTTTTTCGGCGTTTGCTAAGAAGCAGCAGAGCGACTCGGATCCAGGGCCCGTTCCGGATGAAAGTTCGGAGAGAACTAAACGCACTCCGAGATTTCCCTTCCATCTCTCGAACTTGCTGAGTTGAGCAAGTTGGAAAAAGGAAAGGAGCAGCCTTCGCCTCTCTGTTTTAAAAACAATAATATACTTTTACACTTAGTGCCAATATGCCATAATCCTCTGCTAAGTAACACCGCCACCACCACCAATGACATCCTACCATCCACAGTCTTCTTGTGATAATAAATCCAGACATGCCCCTCCAGGCACGTCCTCAACTCTCCCATGTAGTCAAAGTTCAGTCAAATCTGCTCCATTCAGAGATCCTGGCTCAGCTCATCAGCATGAAGCTTCGATTAGCACATAAGGTCATGGCCGCCTAATAATTCCCCCGCCACCCTTCCTCACTTGTTCCAGGCAGCAGTTCCAATAATAGTACTTGGAAAAATTCATCAATTCATAAATTCATAGAGTTGGAAAATTGAGAGAAACCACAAGAATGAAAGTCGACTTGGAGGCTGGCTCTGGGACTAGAGTATAAGTGGAGTAGTAACGACCATAAAAATTTGAATAACACATCAAGATTTTATGAATTGTAATTGAATTCGAGGAGAGTCTTCCACTTTCACTTCCAGGAGGAGAGTAGCAGTGGTAGCTGGAGCAATTGAGCCAATAGGAAACAAGGACTGCTCTAATTGGTCCCATTTCCATTTAACTTCCTTAATAACTTTTCTCCGCCACCAGAATCAATTCGGCTGACTTCCAACACAGCCACACTTGACTCATTCAGCCCCATTGAGTCAGTATCATAAAAGACGGAGAAAGACAAATACGCCAGCAGAGTACGAGAGAGAAGGGAAAAGAGAAAGAAAAAGTTCAAAAGAAAATCCAACTTTTTTTTCATTCCATCATTCATTTGAGAGAGGGAGGAAATTGGAAATCGTTGGGTCTGTTAATCTCCTTCCGATTATGAACATACAGATGAGGAAAGGGACTTGGAACTAAAAGGCGGGTTCAGACCGTAATTATTCTCACTTGAGGAATGGAGGAACCAGAGGTGGTGTGTTGATTGAGTTCCCTGATTGAAAGGTTCCCGCTGCTCTTGCTCATGCACTTTTCAACATGGAAGAACGGCCAGTTGGGAATTCGATCAATTTCTCATAATTCATGAATTCACGTGTGTGTGTGTGTGGGAGTTGATTAATTACTTGAAACCACTTCGGAGCCCTTGATTGAGTTCCCTTTCAGCAAAACCTTCGCACCATTATTAGAGCTGACAAGAGCCCAACACCACGGCCATGCTTCACTCTGTTACGTTTCAACTTTCCCGCGCTCTCTCCGTCTGCACTTGTTAGACGATGAAAAATTACTCACGTCCACATTGTTTCAATTCAAAGACAGACACATGTGCCTATTACTTTCATTTCCTCATTAGGTCAAAAATGGAAGGAAGAATACACTTTTCTTATTCTCACAGCTCATTACAAATGCAGCGAGGCGTGCGGGAGGCATGAAGATCTTATCCTCAGAGAGGCGCGTACATTCAAATCATGGGTGTGTGTGAAATGCTTTCTTCAACTTTCTCGGAGGCACGGAGAAGTGTGGTGGTGGTGGTGTGCGTTAGACCCTTCAAGAACCCGTTTATGATCTCATTTCTTGGGGAAAACGTTCATAATAATTAATAAGAAGGGAGTTGAGTCTCCGCTGAGGGAAGAAGGGGAAAAGGCCGTGTGTTGAATGGAGCGGGAAAACTCGTTTAAGAGGTTCCGTAAATTCATCGAAGGGTTCCCCTCTTCTTCCTCTATATCGGCACCATTGACTCTGCCGCTGGAGAAGATAAAAATTTTGGTTCTTAGCCGTGAATGTAATTAAGTAAGCACTAACTTTTAATGTTTAATGGCGTAATTTAAAGGGCTGACGACGGAAGGAAGTTGTTGAGAGCATTGGTAATGGACCCAATTCACTTCACAGAAAGAGAGAAAGTGGGGAAGACGGAGGCAGGGGAAAGAGTGAAAGCACAGAGAGCACATTAATGAAATCTCCTCAAAAAAGAAACGGAAAAAACGGGAGCGGAATGAAAAATGATTTATGATTCGGATTCTCGATTTTTTTTTGTCTTTTTTTTTTAGTTTTTTTGGTGTGTAAAGGAAGAAGGTGAAGAACTTTCTCTTCATGAATAAGTAAGGGAGCCGCCTGGCTGGGCGGAAAGAGAAATCCTTTTTCTTGACAAATGATTTCAGATTTAATTAGACAATATAGAGGCGTCTTTCTCCTGGCGTGAGGAGAGTTCAATTTCAATTTCATGAGCTGTAAAGTCCATTATTCCTAATTTCATTCAATCGACCACCATTGCCGCCGCAGCGAAGACTACTAACCACCGCCGACTTGCTTTTGCACACCTTCTCCTTCCTCCACTTACGCAATTTAATTCAAATCAAAACCAAAATTGGTTTTGTGCCGCCGCCTCGAACAATGAAATGAGCGGAGCGGAGAGTCGTGAGTTGGTTGCGGCTAGAGCGTGGAGGCCTTCGACTTTATTGAATCCATTTTAAATTGAGACGTCTTCGAATAATCTTTGTGTTTTCCATGGGGCTAAATGAGTCGATTTGTATTCCTTCGAAGCGGAGGGATGGATGGTCTCCAATCGGCCATTCATAACTAGCGTCCCCACGTCCCACTCCCTTTTCCCGAATGATGAATTGAGCAGGGCCTTTGGAATTTTTAGGACTTTACTTCTTTTCAAGTTCCTTGCTCCGATGGCGTCGGGGTTAAAGCTGGGCCGGAATTGCTGGAAGAAAGAAGAAATAAATATGAAATGTAGAGGACATTTGAGTGGAATGAGATCGGATAAACGCCGTATAAGCCGTGCTCGGCTTATGGAAAGTCCATTAAATATTGGCCACTCTCCGTCCATCCTCCTTGGCCTTTATCGTCCTTCGCCCTTCGCCACACACAATGCAGCAGACGGAGAGGAAGGACCACAAACATCTGGACACTCACCCACCATTAGAGCCGCCAGAAAGAGAGCGGGAAAAGACAATCAAATAAAAATTTATCCTCATCCATGTTAAACCCAGGGCGAAAGCAAGGAGAGAGAAAGTGAGGAAGGATCGAAATTAGGGCATTCTCGGGTGGCCCAAATGAGGAAATCCCGGGTTTGGTGGCTCTGGTGATTCACAAGTGAAAGTGAGAGTGTGTCTGATGGATGTTATGTCCATAATTCCACCAAATGAAGCGATGAAACAAACAACATGAACCCAAACATCCACTTCCTTCCAATCTCTGCTCCTCCCTCCTATATGGCAATGGTGATGATTTTCCTTTAGCTATAGACTCCTCTCAGTGGACCGCTTTCACCTGAAAGTGAAAGAAACTGCTGCAAACTTTTCTAATAAATGCCTCTTGGAGGGTGGCTATCCAACTATTGCAAGTGCAGCCAAATGACGCTTCCAGGTCTAGAAAGAACCGACTGGATTATGCATCCGGAGATGGTGGGAGTTAAATTTGAACTCATGTGGTTGGAGTGGATCTCCGTCAAGTGGTTTTTGCATAATGGAAATGTAGAGTCAAGCAAAGGCCCCATTGCACCACCACATACCAAGAGTAGATGCACTAATGACTTTCTTTTTCTTTTCTTGTTTGAGTTTGTTTGAGAGTGTGAGTGAGCATGGGAAGTCATTTTACTTGAGGGAGCAGTGGGAGTTTTAAATGTTTGATGAGACGAACTGGTGGTGGTGGAGGTGTGAATTTGACGCTGGGGAGCTTTCTGTTCCTGATTTTACAACTCCGTTTTCTCTGCCATCATCCCCACGTTTTGGCTTGCTTTGAGGAGTCTTGTAAGTCCTCGGTGGGGCCTGTGGGGCGGCTGCCTATGGGTTGGTAAGGTCAATCCCACTTTCTCCCTCACTCCTTCTCATTAAGTTCCATCGGGAAAGTTTCCTCGGCCCAAAAAGAGTTTCCAGAGACGAAAAGATAAACTTTTATTTTATTTTTTTTGGGTAAAAGGAGAAAGTCGAACGTGAGAAAGTTTTCTGTGTTCGATACAAGGAGAGGAGCAGCGACGAGGAGGGGAAGTTCCATGATTCCCTTGTTTTCTCGGTCCACGGACTTTCTCTCCTGGAGATAATTCATGGAGGTGGTCCCTCCAGTCGTGGTGGCTACAGTGGCTCCCCCTCAGTCTCTCAGCTTCAGTTCTCTCTTTAGTAATTTACACAAGATTTATTAAGGGAGACACAACAGGGAAGACACAAAGAAACTTTCCCGGTCTCCTTATCCTCCTCAAATCTCACCAACTCTGCCACTAAATCCTAAACACTTTCACCCAAATCACAACAACTAACCAACTTCAGTCGAGCAATATCCCCAAGCACATTTTAATTTTAACTCTAAAAGAAATTAACTTTGGTGTGAGAGTGCGGTCGAGTCGTGGAGGAGAGGAACAAGCCAAAGGGGAATTCAACCTGCTCTCTGAAGTTTACAGAATCAAAGCAAGGCGGAGGTGGATGATCCAGGGAGGGCGTGTGAGACTTAAATGATGATGATGAGTGGCGGCGGGAAGATTCCAAGTTGTACTACATGACTGAGTGACAAGTAAAGAGTCCCTTTGCCATGAGAAATATGCAAAGACGACGTAAGTTGGTGGAGGAAGATGAAAGGATCCTTTTGCCGGGAGACAGAGATGAGTTCCTTGGATTATTCCACCAGGTCCATATGCACTCCTGGAAAGGAAAAAGGAAAGAGAAAGTCAACTCAATTCTGCGGTCGTAGATTTTTCTTTTTAATGTTTCCTACTCTTTTCTTCATCCTCGAGTCTAAATGTCTCATCAGAATGAGATTCAGAATTGAGCCATGCATCAAAGAATCCACTCCCAGGAATTGATTATTCTAAAAGAGACACGGAGGATAACCAAGTCTCTCCAATCCCAACACCAGCTCAGGTCCACACGCTGCTTTCAAGTGCGGAAGTAAGTGGACGTGGCTGTCAGTAATGTCGCCTATGATGAGTGTGTTGCGTCGGTCTCGTCTGCTATGGCTTGCTAATGCGGCTGCTGGTCCTTCTGACTCGTTTTGATTTATGCTCTGTCGATGGGATTTATGGAGCAGGGGTCAGTTGTCTTATCGACAGTCTCAGGCGGTGGATCGTCATCGTAGAAGAAAGCTTTAAGCGGATGGTTTCCATGGGAGCAAAGTGGGACTGATGGACTTGTGACCCCTTAGGGGTAGCCCCTCCTCATTATTTTCGTGGTGGGCTGTTTTTGGTGGCTGCTGCGGTGGGTGGGTGTGAGAGTTATGGTGGAAACGGTCGGTGCGGCGGCTGCATGTAAATCGGTTTGATTATTTCCTTCGTATCCTCTGCTAAGTTCCCATCCAACTTTCACTTCAAGAAGAGTCAGATGAAACTTTCTTTCTCCTAATTCTAACTTTCAAATTGAGTCTTGGAACTTCTTTTCCTCCTTTTCCAACATCATTTCTCACTAAATCGAACAACTAATGGAGACGGTAGACGTGCCATTCAAGAATAGCAAGATACACACTCATACACTTCATACGCGGCATAAATGCCTCAACTTCACTGCGCAAACTCAATTGGAGAGAACCTCAATAAAGAGAGCCATAAATCATGCTGAGCCTTAGAATGAGAGCCATAAACAGGAATCGTTCAAACTCTCTTCCATGCTCGCCCTCCCTCCCCACCAAAGTCCGTGTAGTTGTCTGTATTATTTTTCTATCACCGTCCATTATAACCCGTAAGTATCCATCTTCTCCTTCATTGTTGTTACTCCTGCCTTCTCCTCCGGTGGGAAATTCAAAAGAGGAGGAGAAGGAAGTTGTTGATCCGGAAATCCTGGAAAGACGAAGGAAGAAACATTAATTCCAGCGTCCGGGAGGATTCCCCAAAGACAAAAAACTCCTCAGCACCAGGAGGAGTTCAAGAATGGAGAGGAATCCAAAGAACATCCGTTTAAAACGCCTCCAGAACACGATCTACAAAGTACCAACAGCAGTCCAATGCCCACTAATGTTGCCACACAATCACAATTCCATAATCAACAGAAAATCAGGAATCTCGCCTTGGTGGTCTTTCACTCAATTAGGATTCAAGATTAGTCTTGCGTGACCAGGCGCCTGCGTGTAAACCCTGGAGCCCCATGCTAGCCCCGGCTCAAATTTCGTTTAGCTGATTTTGAGCTAATCCGGATTCTTGAAAAAGTTAAGCAGAAAATTTCCGCTTAAATCTA
>VNWY01000204.1:0-66980 GCA_009869845.1 Pseudachorutes palmiensis | reverse complement strand
CATTTATCTGAAGAAGCGCTAACCACCATTTCCTTAATAGCTCATAACCACCGACGTATTTAGTCCGAGGATTCATGAGTTGACACTAATTTGACAACCGAAGCTAAATAGCTTTTAGCTTAAGACAGGACACTTTTCATTACAGAAATTGGCAAATGGCAACAAAGTTTTGCAATAATTACAAAAATGAACTCGAAATGTCATTTCCCTGATTCTGCAAGGATCTCGCTGTCAATTTCATGCCAGTAGAAGTAGAGGCAGTTTCTGCACTCTGGATCTGATGGCATGGGAAGGTGGTGCTTGTAAAAGTACTTGGAAATGGACTTGAGTGTGGCCATGGTAGAGCTCCAAGTGTTACGAGCACCCTTGAGTGACCCTTCCAATGCTTCCATCATGGTTTGTGCCATTTCAGAAGCAAATGTGATTTTCCCATGGTACATCATCACTTGGAATGGCTCAGGATTTTCCTCTTCTACATATGCTGCCAGTATTTCGTCCCGATGCTTGTCAATAGACTGTTGGAGGATCCGAATATGAATCAGTAGAGTTTGGACTCTGTTGATGAAAGCAAAGTAGAGAATGGCTGCGGCGCTGCATTCCTTCAGTAGAAAATGGAAGTTTGGATTGTTATGGATGTCACAGTTAACCCGAAGAAACTCTTCTTCCTCTTCTAAAACGGAAGTGAATTTGGGGACTCGGGTAAGGCCGGCGATTGTTTCGTTGAGGGCGTCGTTTACGCTGCCTAAGGTAAACGTTAAACGACATTTAAACCTTGGACCATTGTTTTTGTTCATAATGAACAGTAATACTTCGCAAGCGCCATATTGGCTCCAGGAGGGTCTGAGTCCAGACGTTTCCACCAGTTCTCAGTCGCTGGCCTCTAATGTAGTCGTCTTCACCGACGCTGGAAATAATCCAACAAAATTAAAAATGTCGTTATCGTCTATTTTCCAGTTTTTTGGATTTTGATTGCTTACACCACATGACGAATTCCAGGATCTAATTCCAGAATGTTATCTGGCAATGATCCACCCATTTACAAAAGCAAAAAGGTCGTCCCAGGTCAATTACAAAAAGATTCCTACTGGTTTAACTAAAGGGAAAGTTAAGTACCTATCGTTAAGGATCTAAACTAAAAGAAAACTAAGTGCAAAGCATAGTTTGTTTTTCTGAATCATTCGATTATGCGTTGTCCCAAATGATTAAAAGCAAAAGCAGGAATAAGAAGAAGATGGGATATCAAAATCGCATACAAAATGGCTTTAGACATGAATAACTGAATTACAGATAAAGGTCATTGACCCAGCGTTGCTTCTAGAACAATGAATGGGAAGGTCGACCGGAAATCAAAACATTTTGATTAGCATTTAAGTAAACAGGGGTTGATTGATTTGATTAGATTGGTTTTATTGTTAGCTCCAGAGGTATATTGATGACTAAGATGAAGCTAATTGTGTTAATTCTAGAGGTCATTGACCCCTGGGTGTAATTGATAATGACTGTTTGTTTACATTTTGACATGTGCGTGTACCGTTGACCCTGACCTTGACCATAGCTGGTGCATGTGGACACGAATGCCCCAATCACCCTCTTTCCTCGACGCCAAATTCAGAACTCATCAATTCTAATCTTACAACTTGGATTAATTAATTCTAAAGCAAAATTAACCACAGGTACCTGCTGGGTCATTCGTCACATTCCCTCGTCACAACATCCAAAGTGTCAAAGGTCAACACTAATAAAGTCATACGAAAACCGGAATTTTAGTCAAATTCATTGTAAACACATTGTAAGTATTACATTTTTTATTTGTGTAGACATTGCATAACCTAGTTAACTTGATTTATTCTGTTCTAAGAACAAGAGAAGCCATGTCATCAGGAACTGCGAGTCCACTGACCCCAATGTCAAATCCCGTATCGGACTCATCATCATCATCTGGAGTATCAGGTCACAATCCCTCATCATCAACGCAAAACCCGGTCAACCCTGCCCCTACATTGGCAGATCCACCACGTCCGCCACCTCGTACTAGCACTAGCATACGATTAACTGCAACAATCAGGACACAACCGGTTCCAGCACAGCACCCAACGAATAACAACAATGGAGAATTCCCACAGACACAGAACCTTTTCCTGATGCGGGATCGTCTTTTCTTAGCTCTCTTCTTCCGGGCATCGTTACTGTATGCACGGGCATTTCCCAAAACTGTGCGTCGGATTATTGAATTTTTCTTGCTCCTCCAAGCTCTAGCGCTCATACTGACTCTCGGGTAAAAGTGATGATTCAATCCTAATGGATGGATGGTATACTAGGGTACTAATTGTGATTTAATTTGTATACAGTTATGTCCACGTAGCCTATACACAGTCGCCGATTACTTGCCTCGACGAATATAAAAACTCGTGGCCTAAAGATGGAATTCTTCGCGTTGAAATCACAAGCGAGACACCTACGGAATATAACATAGCAAAGTCGTACGAAAAGGAAGATCGACTCCGCCAGCGGAATGCCCAGGCTCAGATGGGTCATTACGCAAATGATGATTTACTGAGCATGATGCTTACAGCGGATTCGTAAGTCAAGAACTTGGAGCCTTGTTCATTTTGGAATTCTGATTTTCTGGGTTCTGTTACAGCATGCTTCTTGACAAAGCTGTATCAAAGGCTAGCTTATTCCTGAGTTCCTTCACATCTGGAAAATCGACTGAAGCTGAGGATGGGTCTACTGCATCTGAGGTAGATTCAACCACCGCTGAGACTGAGTCGCCGCCAATGTCGGAAGAAACGTTGAAACCGTCCGAATTCTCGTCGTCAGCGATTGACAATTCCTTTGTGGATGAAGTGACACGACTAGGACAGCAGGACTCAGGTGGTTCTAAAATGACCAAGGATTTGATAATGGAGAGCAGTGAACTGAACGATGTCGAAGGGGTCTTGGCTCCAGGCGTAGCGGAAGAGGGTGGAGTCGACAACCAGGAGAAAGCAGATGAGGATGATGATAAAATTTTACCGTCTGTTGTTGACACTGCAAGTGGAGAAGGGAGTTCTTCCGGTAGCCCAGGGTCTATCGACTATTTCAGCATGGTAGACATCAATGACCCAGGTAAAATTAATTATATTTTATACGTACCCTTAATTCCACAAAATACGTTTTCACATTAGATTCTCCGTATTTCAACAAGACCAAAGAGGAAGTGGAATTCATGAAACACGAAGAGCAAAAGAAGGAAGACGAAACAATCATCAAATCAACAGTTTCTGATTTGGAAATGCTCTCGAACTCAGGTTAATCTAATAACTTTCACTAATTCTAAACTTTAGTAATTGGTGGATTTTCCTATTTCTTTTTCTTTTTAATTTAGTTTGGCTTCAAGATCATGCCTACATTGTCGAGTACTCGTTGGAATACGGATTCTTGCGATTGAGTCCTCACACTAGACAACGACTCAACATCACCGTCAAAATCGTCACTCTCAATCCTCAGCATAACGCTTGCTTTGGAAACAATTTGAGTCGTTTTCTATTAGACAATTTCTTGGGCTACGACGATATTCTGATGTCCAGTATTAAGAGCTTAGCGGAGAATGAGGAAAACAAGGGATACTTGAGGTATAAGGTTTTATCCCAGTTGTCCAGTTTCATGTTATTTAAAATCCTGAATTTCAGAAACGTTGTTACTGGTGAGCAGTTCCGGTTCGTACCGATGTGGATGGCCAGATCTGCATATGTCCCTGCATTGCTCATCATGCTCGTTTTCGTAAGACTTAATTGCCACAAAACTAATGAGAATCATTACGCTTACTAATTCTTTTAAATGATGTTTTTTCAATCGGGTTTCAGACTGTTTCAATTTCAATGTTGCTGCGTTATTCCCATCATCAAATCTTTGTTTTCATTGGTAAGTTTCACACGATCCTGTCGGGAATTAGACACTGAAAACTTTGCTCTGGANTTCCCATCATCAAATCTTTGTTTTCATTGGTAAGTTTCACACGATCCTGTCGGGAATTAGACACTGAAAACTTTGCTCTGGATTTCAGTTGACTTGCTAAACAACGTAGAGGGGAATGGCGCAATTCAAGTTCCAGCGGCTCCACTCTTTACCGTGATCTTGGCCTTAGTCGGTATGCTCAAAATTCCATTATTTTAAAAAAGTAGGAAAATTACGCAACTCATTTTTGAGTCAGGCAGCGATGAAACTTTGTCTACCATTTTACATATCCAAAAGCAAATATTTTTTCTTAGTGGCGTTGAAGGTGTGTTAATGAATTGCAAAGTTCTGGAACCCTTGATGCTTAGATGATTGGAGAATTGGGATTTACTTGGACGTGGTTATGCTGGTTATTTTTTAAGTTTTGATCTTTTTTTCGATCTCGGTATGATGTTTGAATGAGTGAATAGATGTTTGGAATTAGGTACTCTTGGTTTCTTTTGACGATTACTTGGTAAGAAACGGGCGTAATCCTTTTGAGTCTGGTTCTGTCATGGGAAATGTTAGTATAAGATTGATGGAGTGGATGGTTGGTGTATTAAAATTACAAAGATCCACAGAACCGCAATTTCCTGGCAAACCTTACCTCGGAAGAATATTAAGAAAGAATCAAACAAGTGAAACTTACTTTGTAATCATGAATCTCCTATTCCAGTGAAGAGAGAGAGGGAGGAAGAAGGTATTGAATTGGAAGAAGTCTCAATTTACTTGTTGATTTAGGCTTTACCTTTTCACATAAGAACTTTCATCCTCTCCTCTGCTTTCTCCATACAAAGAGAAAGTGGAATAAATTGAGCATCACGGTTTTCTGGGAAACTAATCATATCCATCTTCTCCAGACTCCAGATTTCATACCTTTAGCTTTACCAATCGCATTGACTTTTATCCAGATACTTTTTAATTCTGCTGGTTCTGGAACCTTAAGGGATGAAAGGGAATGCTTAGGTTTTCAATCCTTTCCTGATTAATTTTTTTCAGTGGTTCATAGAAAGAAAGGGAGTGGTGACGATGTGTGTGTGTGTGTTCTTTTGTACCCAAAGATCTGAAGAGCCCTTGTTCATTTCTGTTTGAACATTGATGTGCTAAAGGGCTCTGTGTAGGAGGAGGAGGATTTCCGACAGAGGCATAACACTCTCCGCTCCTCTTCTGAAATGAGACTACAGGCTTATGGAACTCTCACTGGAGAAAGTTTAAGACGGAGAGTTTAGTTTTCCATTCCGACGAGGCTCTTCTTCCTGTTAGATTTCGAACTCTAATTCCTTATTCAATTAATTACACACATAGTTGGATGAAACTTTCTCTCGCTCTCTCCTTCTGCCTCTAATAATGCAGTCTTCTCTCGCCCCTCTTTCCTCCAATTTCAATTTCTACAGTAAAATCTTATACGAAAACGGCTCATTTTCACTATACAATTAAATCAAGGCTGAATTTACAGGGGAAAGGTCATCTTGGGTCAAAAAGTGACCAAATTGAATCTCGAATTGGAAACTGAATATGTGGTTGCTGTGGTAGTAAATTTCAGGGATTTTCTTGAGCGGCGTTTTAAGCATAGCCAAATCCAAATCCCAAAATGAGATGCAAAGGAATGCTAATCTGAAATGTAATCTAAAGAAATGTTAAGCTGTGATTCTAATCCCAGATTTCTTTTTATACTTTAGGAATGGAAGCAATAATGTCCGAATTTTTCAACGACTCGAGCACAGCCTTCTACGTGATCCTAATTGTATGGATTGCAGATCAGTACGATTCTATTTGCTGTCACACGAATGTAACTCGGACATACTGGGTTCGGTAAGTCGGATGTTAATTCCCAAGATTCCAAAGGATCTCCTGCTATGGAAGATCTTATTCTTCATAAAAGTCCAGCAACCGTTCCTCTCCGTCCTCCGTGTCCTTTATTTTTTGATTTAATAGAGAAAGGTAGTGCAAGGGAATTCCTTTTCCTCTATTATTTGACTCCCTGCTCCCTCCCCATTACTCTCCGCCCTGGAAAGTCCTTTTGTCGTAATTTGGATTAGATTTCATCTTCGATTTTTTATCTTTTGTCATCCATTGCTCTGGAACAGAGTGAGAGAAAGGAAGCTCAAATATTATTACATGCGGCTACTCTCTGTTTATTACGATGACAATATCTTTCAATTGTAGCTGGGAAGCTAAGGCTGAAGTTTCAAGCTAAGGCTGAAATATAAGGCTGAAAGACTGTCGCCAGAGTGTAGAGTGCTGTTGGGAATGCTTCCCTCAAACCACCCTGAAATCCCATCATTTCCTTTCTAGATTCCTTAGTAAGGAAATATAATTGAATTGCGGAGCTCATTTAAGTGAACGTGTATGTCAGGAGAGCCGTAAAAACTCAATATGTATGGGACTCCTTGGATTCCCTGGAGATTCCAGACGGATCGCTTTCCTGATAGGACCTAGGCCCGGAGATAGATTGAGATAGGCCCATCTTCCCTTTGCAGATCCTGGGCTAATACCTCCTTCTTTCCTTTCTCCTAGTCTCCGAGTCTCCCTTGTTGTCCTTCTCCTGGCAAATATAACGAACTGGGATAATTAAAATTCAAGAGCTGTGGGGGAGTGAACGGGGAAATCCAAGGGCTTGGAATCCACCATTAGAACTGTTGCCACACCGTAGGCGCTGGAATGTTACTTAATTTTAAAATTCTCAATTTCAGATTCTTCTACCTGTACCACTTTGTCTTCTACGCATATCACTATCGATTCAATGGGCAGTTCAACGGTCTCGCACTCCTCACTTCTTGGTCCTTTGTACAGGTACTTTTAATACTTACTTATACAGGAATAATTCTTGTTTATGTTCAGTCCCTTCTCAAGGATGATTGATCGTATTCTGAATTACTGGGCGTGTTCGTGTTCCATCCGCCCATCGACTTTTCCTTAAGAATGAAACATGATCCATGGTCCATGGTGCGGTGGAAGGTGCTCAGGAGGAAAAGTTTCTATGAGAAAGTATTCCGGGAAAGGAGAGGCTTTTAATAGGAATTGGATTTGAGGGTTCTTGATGTGTTTGGATGGTTACCTGGAAACTCGTATTAAAGGGAACGGTGACTGTTCTCCCTTGCTCTCTCTCTCTCTGTGTATTTAAAGTGTTTGCTCAAGTGGCCTCTCTTCGTCTGTACCCTGAGCCAGGCCTCCTGCCATCATCCCATCATCATCATCTTTACTCCCACCATCTCCTATACCAAGGAGAATTTGATGATGTGAAAGGAAGTTTTGGGAACCAGGGAGCAGAGAGAAAGTCTAATTCCAGGAGGAGCAACTTGTTGAAACGGAAGTTGAAGATGAAATAGGAGTTTTTCTGATTCTTCGATTTTTCCTTCTGACTCAAGTGCCTCTCATTCTTTTCCTTTAGATTCGTCGGAGCCCTCTGAGTTTGGGGGAGAGGATACTTAATGTATCTCATGTATCTCCGATCTCGGATTTTATTTTTTATATGTCGAATACGAAGGCTGGGAGTGGTGGTGTTCCTTCAACAATTTCCCAGGCCCATATACTCCCATTTCGATGAAGTGAAAGCAGGGTCACGTTTTCTCTTCAAAGATATTCACGTTTCTCGACTTTGTTGAAGCTTCTAGTTTTTCGTTTCCTCACATTTCCAACCCATTTGATTATAACTATGCTCTTCTGATTTCTCTTTTTCTTTTCCTTCATCGAATCGTCTGGGATTTCTTTTAAGAATGATGACTGGGATTATTTCATTTGGATCTTTTTCTTCATGTGGTTGCTACGCTGTTGGAAAAGTTAATGGGTTTGGATTTTTGGATGATAATGGAGTTGGTGGGTGATGATGTATAGGATGAATTGACATGGATGAGATCAAAAGAATTGGAACAAAGGGAAATGTTAGGGAGAGACAAGAGGAGAAAAAAGGACCGAGTTTGGTCTTAATTCTGGTGAAAATCGAGTCTCTAGGAGGAAAAGGAGATGAGAGCTTTCTCCAGTGGGGAAAGTGTGTGGAGGTGTTGAGTTATTAGAGAAGCCCTGTGACAGGGAACTTGTGGATCCGATTTCATCGTTACACGCCTCCGTATACCCTCCTCTGAAACTGTACAAAGGGTTATTCTAAGGGTATGAAGAAATGGTGATGTGACTTATGGCCTTTTGTATCTTATTCTAAAAGACAAGCCAGTCCAAGTCCAGTTCCTTGCACACGTGTGTTAATGCCCACAAAGGCTAATTTATGACGTTCCCTTATTGCTTGTCACCAGGACCACCGGACTGTCTCGGTTCGTGTGGCAGCAGGTGGACACAATCTTAAATGATCATTTAGGGAACCATGGGAAAGCTCCTTGGAAAAATTAAGGAAGAAAATGGCATGTAGCGGAAGTAATTCCAAAGAAATAATTCCAGCCCTTTACAAATCCAGGACGGAAATAAGAGAAAGCCAATGTGTTGTGTTGTGATACGTAGGGGGAAAGTCTTTTTATTTATGCCTTGAGGTTTCACTCTTTCTTCTCCTATGCGACAGTGAAAGGATTCAAGTGTGATTTCATACTTACTGAAAGCATTTCTAAAGAGAATTTCAAACCACCAAAGCACACACACCTCATTTTCTTTCTAGGGTCTACCTTCATCACCTTTTATTAACCCCATGACTCCAATTCAGAGAAATGTGTGGCCAAACTCCCATTGTTCCCTTCAAGCTTATAAGTTTGGCTCCGTGAATTAAATTAATGATCTATTCTTACCGCTCTGGATGAAATTGATTCAGAAATAGAGTTAATATTGACAATTTATTTTAATTGGTTTTCTCCTTCCGAATTGGACTCCTCTGAATCCTATGCATGGACTTTATTTCCTGAACAAAAATCGCCAGCCACTGAACCCCAATCTTTCCCCATTTAGAAAACGGTAGTGAATGCTACTAGTTTTAGACACTGCCGTTTTAGCCTAGCAGAGTGACAGCACTCTAGAAAGCACTGGATTGAAGAATGGCACATTAAGGAGAGGCCATTAAAAGCCTTGATTAGGATAGGCTTGAATTTGTGTAATTTTGTTGTGTTTTGATGCTAGTGAAAGTGGTGAAAGGAGATATGACGCATGATGATGGTTATTAATGTGCGTAGAATACAAACTCTGTAGGAGACTTTCCCGTAAGTTTTAATTGGGCCTTATTCTCCGTCTTTTTGTACCTTTTGCACCAGTACCAAGAATGAATGGCTAATTGGTTCAGTAGAAAGTCCCAATTGGAAAGTTCTTTCTTTTTTGTATATGCGTTACAATTAAACTCATTTCCTCTTAGCTCTTCTGTAACACTAAAAGATAAGGTCAATCGTGTCAAGGCTGGGTGTAGTAAGCAGTAATTCTGGTTAAGTTAAGCAAAATTCAGACTTAAGATTTTAGGAGAAAGTGTAAGGTAAGGTGTAAGTCTTTGAGTCACACTTGGGTTTCTCCTTTGGACGGGTTTTGATATTGAGGAGAGTAGAAAACGTTTGTTTGAAATAATAATGGCTCACAGCTTGGTTTCCCATTATTAGCGATTAAGGGCTCGAGTCTGGGCTCAATAAGGCTGACAGCATGAGACCAATATTAGTTAAGGGATCTTGCTCAACACTCCGATTAACTTGGCAAACTCCATCCACAAAGGCTTCCTTTTAGTTATGAACTTTCTTTAAGCTTAGTTTGCAATGAAGGTCATTTTACGTTTGTGCCTAATCCTAAAGGATTCTTAATGAATGGAAACAATGACGAAAGTTGGGAAACTCCCTCCATTATTACAAAAGATATTTTGATGAGGTTTGGAATTTTGGATTAATTTTGTATTTTTATTGATTTACAGCATTCCATGGTCTACTTTTATCATCACTATGAGCTCCCAGCGATCCTGCGACAGGCCCACCAAGGTGAGGAGCAGTTTCGACGTCCGATGTCAAGCACTGCTAGCACTGGTTCGTCTGTGAATGGGACACCGGCCCCACCTTCACCCACTGGAAATGACACTCCTTCGTCGTCGACGACGAATCACCGTCCATCCACGACGACGCCATCGACGCCATCACCTATTGGTCGAAGTGAGTTCACCCCTGCTCAAGGGAGTCGCTATAATATTACCACGGTATCAGCCGAACTTACATTTACAACCGGCAATAATGACGCAGCACGGGAAGCTCCAGTGACCACAACACCGGAAGTTCCCAATCATCCTCCTCCTGTTGAATCAGATTCGCTGAGCAGGAGCGTCTTGGGATCAGAGTCTGGGCTGAGGTTGCGAAACAACGTGCCACTCGTTTCAAGTCCAGGTGAGCCAAAGTTGATTTATGACTGAGACTTTCCCCATCTTCCTTTGACTTTGGAGCAGAACTCGGAACTGTATAAGTATAGTGGTGGTCTATGAAATGCGAATCGAGAGGGATTTGATTAGGGTTAGTTAAGAGATTAGTTTTGGTTCAATTGGCTCTTTGCTCTCTTTCCCTGGATGCTCTTGACTTTGGTTATTACAGGCTAGGAAGGGAGAAAATTGGATGTCTGTGAAAGTAGAGTGTGGTGGGTAACCTGTAAGTTTATAAGGACCCACTTTCTCCTGATATGATGATGATAGGGTTTGGTGATTAGTTGGAAACTTCACAAGAAGTAGAACCACCCACCCACAATTTCATGGTAATAACTGATGATGTACTTTCTCAAACCGCTCTTACTTCATCAACGTCCCCAATGAGAAAGTCTACAACTTTCACTCTACACTAAAACTTCCAAGAGAAAGGGAAAGCAATGCAATCAAATACCCTAAAATAAGCACAAGCGTCATCAAATGGCCTATCCGATGCTTGTTCTGGATGCCTGTTCGTGTTCTGGACATTAACCGTCAACTGATACAATTCCATCATAATACTACGGAAAAAATCAACAAAGAATTCCAAACGGCGTTTGTAAAGAGCAAGTAAAGTGAAATTGATTTACAGAGGGTGTAAATTATTGAAATGATTTTCTTATTTTTTTTCTGTTTTTTGAGCTAAATGTTTCTATTTCTTCGGTTGTGTCTTTTTACTGGCTTTGCTTTTACGGCCCTTTGCTAGCTCTGCTTTCTCTAGCTCTTCTTCTTCCTTCTTGCGTCGCTGAGCTCCTTCCTTGGCCACTTGAGTTGCAATCCGTTTCACATTTAAACGATCCTCTTCTTTCCATTTCCAAAGGTCCCTTGGCTGCTTTGCCACAGGGGCTTTGAGATCCTCATCTGTCTTGGCCTTTGTACCTAAATGGGAACAAGTAGGTGTGTAAAAATGGCCATATTTTTTAATTATTTGTAAATACCTTTGTCAGGTCCTTTGGGTGTCGGCGCTGCTCCTAAAATGTATCTAGATCTGTCTGCAGATGCGATGAATAATGCCTGTTCCTTGATACGGGCTTTCCCTTTGACGTAGTCATGGAGAGTCTCCGGAGTGACGCAATTGGTATTCGCCTCTTCTTCATCCGAATCATCCAGGTCATCTGGCGGTTCCTCTGGTTTGTAGATTCCCAACTGCTCATTACCGATCCCAAGATTTGTTCGGAGTCTGTTGACATACTTTTGTGTCTTCTCTGGTATGTCAAATGTTGTTTCCTCAAAGTTGAAAACGTCATTTTTGATATACTGGGTGTGGAGATGGGCTCTTAGTAATTCCTCTGGTTGAATTCTTCCGTCATTGAAAGGGCGTTTGATAACTGAGCCAGTGGGGAAGACATAGAGGCGAAGTTTTTCAGTGAAAATATGACCCTGGATGAAGAGTGTCCGGACCATTGAGAAGTAGAGGGTGAGGGCAAAGAGGCCAGCAACGTAGAGGGCGACGTGGAACCCTACCAAGTATTGAAAGGCCCAATTCAGGAGAGAACGGGTTTGGCGACAGTGCTCGGTCAGTCTGTCCATGCAGCCCTAGTGACCACAAGGACTCTGTTGATTTCATTTAAGTTACCCTGATTTAGAAGCTTACGATTGGACTGATGTATGGATTTGGACCTTGTTGGTCCCCAAGGGTACCGCAGTAAATATTCTTGTTCCAGAGGGACGTGCAGCAGGAAGATGGGATTGTGATGTTATGCTCTGTATAGTCTCTCCAGGATCGTGCTCCACAACATTCGAACTGGAATTTATGAAATTAAAAACCATCAATTACAAATAATAAGGTCAAACTAGTTTACAGAGTTCTGGATGTAGTCGATTGCCCTTGCTGGTCCAAAATGCTTGTACGTATTTCCATTGTCCCAGTAGACTTTGATATTGTAGATGAAGCAATAGCTCATTTCATAAGCATGCTTGTAACAGCGATCAGTACGAATTGTCTCTTGAACACCGTAGGCCATGAAATACTCGATTATGATGACAATCATCATCCCAAGTACCCACTGTTACAAAGAAATCAAAATGTCTAGTCTGTTTTAACTACTGGGGATTATTTCAACTTTACAAATAGGAGGTAGAGCCTTTTCTCCGTAAAGTAGCCTCGTACACCGATGACGCAAACGATCGCGACTACTATTGCCATTACAATTGCTCTCAAAGCGTTGATATGAATTCCAAAGAATGGTCCAGTGAGCTGGATATGGGGTTGACAAAGGCTCGTGGTTATGCTGTCAGCAGAAGTGGCGTCGATCGTAAGTACTCCGCGCAGAGCTTCTCGAAGTGCAGTCGTGTAGGCGTTGACGAAGGCATAGTAGCCTATTATTGGCTACAAAAGGAATACCAAAATTAAGACTTTCAGTGTTTCCGTGTGACCTTGTGACCTACAGCATGGAGAAAGTTGACCACGTAAAAGAGGATGTCAGGGCAGATGCAAACCGGAGCTATTGAAGTCTTATGCTTGGAACCCATTGCTTCCATTGGTGTCGTAGTTCGGAAAAGTACTGAAGATGCCCTGCAAAAATGAATAAAATTAACCTTGAATAAAAATAAAGTTCCGACTTGACCGGAGGAGATCGCAATAAGTACCAAAATGGTTTCAGATAGAGCGGAATGTGGAGCTTCGGTAGGTACCAGAACTTTCCGGATGCGAAATGGATCTGGGGTCACCCTTTTGTTCTTGTCATAGAGTCCAGACGGGTCACCGGCAAACGCGGCCAGGCCACCTTCAGGTTTAGTAGCTCCTGTCACGACCCTTGTCTTGGAAGGGCATCTGATCACGATACGAGGATCCATCTTGATTCTTCCGGTCAGTCGCGACTGTCCACTAGTCGATGGCTTCAGAAAACTTGATCAATGGCTCTGACAAACTTCCCGACTTCCGTGTCAAATGTTTAGGAGAAAAGGCTACCGTTAACAAAAAGTTTTGTTTTGTTTGTGATTTCTTTCTGTTCCAGACACTTGGTCGCTTGTGGTTACTCTGGAGTCTCTGGAGTCTGGAGTGACATGGTTCTCAAGAAATTATTCTTGTCTGTAAGACTGAATGACGTGATTGTGTCAATTCCAAATGGTTTTCCATTGATACTTTATTCTACAAGAGTAGACACTGGAGTGGTTTGTTTGGAAATGTTGACGGAAATCTTAATTAATGTTCCTTCGCCCACGTGAATTCTTTGAATTGGACATCCATCCAGGAAGTTTGGTTCCTATGATCCTAATGGATCGTTGCTAGGTTGTTGATACTCCCTTTGTCCATGTAGGAATTAATTAGTTTAGTTTCTCTCCTATTATGATTGAGCCTAGGAATCGGGAGGCAGGTGGGAAAGTAGAGATTAGCAAATCGCTAATGACAATTAGAAAAGAAGTGAAGCTGAATGATGTTTACTTTCCTTCCTTTTCCGCTCTTGTCGCTTTTGTTTGTGTGCCGAGACTTTTGCTTTTTCCCTTTTCGCTTTCTCTCTCCTCGCTCCTTGGGTTTTCATTATTACCTTGTGAAAGTAAAGAGAAAGGCGATGAAGTGCTTCCTTGACGCTTTTTGACTTTTTTTTGCTTCATTACAGGATTGTTTTGGTTTGTTTTCTTCGTCTCTCTCGAGTCGAGGCGAGGAGGGGTACTTTGATGATGAAAAGAAATCCGATGGTGAAAGTAAAGGGAGAAAACTCTTTGTTATGTCAGGGGTTGAGAAGGGGAGTTTCTCCTTGTGTGTAATGTTACAGGGAAGACGCATTTACCCTCATTAATCCCCTCTGTTGCCATCATCAGTCTATTTAAAGAGTCTCAATGAAGATGCATTAACTAAAACTATTCTCTTCTCTGATTGGCAGGATCGAATGGTTCCAGCGGAGAGTCAAGGCACCACCCACCAACACAAACGTCGTCATCCTCACCACCATCCGGAGTATTTGAAGACGAGCTTGACTAAAGACACTTAAAGCTCCATCCTCAAGAAATTTTTAATCCGAGAATTTATACTTTGAGATCTTATCTGCCTTAAGCAGTTAGCCGTGTGTTTAGACGTAGTGTTTAGTTGGGTAAGAATCGCACGCCCTACTTTCTCCTCCTCTGCCGCAGCCTTAAGCACCAGAGCCATTGAATTGATGATGAGTTTAACGATGTCAGAGTGACATGGCCCAATGGGTTAAGAAATTAAATTGAATTCCATTGTATTCCCTATTCCCTTTGTGTGTGAATGATGAGTGGAACGGAGCCGACCTCTGTAACCTCGCCATAACTTTAGTTTCCGGGTGTTATACGAGTAATGGTAATGGTGAGCTCCTCGTTCTTCAGAGAAGCTCTCGCTTTCTCCATTATCCGCCATTGATTCCTCGAGCGAGAAACAAGAGGAGAGGATGACGCGTTCCCTAGTAGTATAGCGTAGTAGTGGATAATTAAATTTTATGTATTAGAACCAGGGCTGAGTGGAGGAGTTGATGACTTCCTAAGATGAGTAAATAATTACAAGGCATTTACTAATCATTATATTCCATAGCTCTTAGCTCTGACGAGCGGAAGACGACAATCAACTCGTTTCTTCCGTATATGCTTCTTCTTCTCAAGTTCTTGGTAGAACCCTCGAGTCCATGGAACCATGTCAATGGAACCCAATGGAACCCATGTCAAATCTCCGCTCGCTGGCGAAGCGGTGGATGATGTATAGAGTTTACAAGTGTTTATTATAATTCAGTCCTCTTTCGTCGTGTGATGTGATACAATAAGTACTAATTATAAAGAACAAAGGGGAAGGAAAGTTAGCTCAAGTGGGAGTCTGTCACTCCCTTCCTTTACACTCGACACAAGTCCTTACAGATTTAACGTTACAACTACTCTTCAATGTCTTCAACCAAGGCAATGGAGAAAGTTACCCTCTTGTCCCCCTCCCCCCCCTCGAAAACGTAAAATGCAAAAAGGAATCAAGTTTTAGAGTTATTTAGACTTTAACTAGACACAGTTGGCTAATTTATTGTTGTTCGAGTATTGAAAGTAGCAAGTTAAGCATTGAATCAGAGATTTGTGATTTTGCTCTTTGTTGCTTGTTCCACTTGCTAATTTTATCAGTATTGTTGTTGATTAAAAATAACCTGTCAGGTTTCGCCAAAAAAACCATTTTCTGCTGACTTTCCCTTAATTTCTCCGATATGACTTTCCCCGACTTGCTTCCCGAATTCTTTCAATTCTTTGAATATTGGGATTTAGGTTAGATTTTATTTGCTTGAATTTTGTAAAGCGACATTTTAAGCGATTCTGTTAAACCCTTGGTATAGAAAGAGCAGCGTGGGCTTTAATTATTGAAGTTTAGGAGTGAAAGGGGATTAAGTCAGCATGGGGTCAACTGTCAATGAACAAACTTGCATTTGTTTTCATTAGGAAAAACAAAATTCAAGCGAGTGTAAATGAACGCACTTGACACTTTGTGTCTTGTTTTATAACACCCAGGCCCTACTTTGCATTGGAAACCTTAAGCGCAATTTCACACTTGTTGGATTCAGTTTAAAGAGATTTTGGACGTTCACTTTCTCCTGACTTCTTGTCACTGTAAATCTAATTTTGTTGCATCTTTCTCTGAGCCTGCAGCTGGTAGCGGGGATTTGCATAAGGAAATGAACTTCGGTCTGTTCGATTTAGAGCTAATTAAGTCCTTCCGTTGGCTTTGTTGTTCTCACGCCTTGTTTCACATGTCACCTCTACTCTGGTTCAATTTCCATCATCTTTTGTTCTTTTCTGTTGTTTTACATAACATCAAAAACAATGTCAGGACTTTACAATGTCACACCGTTTACAAAGGGACAGAAGGGATGACAGCAATTTAGAAATGTCAAAACTACTATGGAAATTACAACCTAAAATCCCTTTGTCCGGGAAATGGATCAGAAACGGGAGGGAAAACGCAGGTTATTTCACCCTTAGTGAAAGTAGAAAATTAAAGAAACATTATACACTTTCAAGAAGTTTGAAGGGAAGGGAAAAATCAGGAAAAGTTAGAGCCGAGTGCTTTCTCCGTTGTAGTTATGAAAACAAAAGAGGGACATTAGAAAAGTGAAAGTAAAGAAAAAGTTCATGAAATCTATTATCCAAGCCCATACGCTCCCATTGCACCGTTTACACTTTGCCAGAGCGGTGGGGAGTCACTAGCTTTCTTGGAACAAAAAAACAGTGCAGAGTCACTTTCTAAAAGTTTTCTTTCTTTTTTTCCTTTACTTTCTCCCTACCTTTCTATTTTCATCTGTGTTCATCTTCCTGTTTCGAAAAGTTAGCACCTATCCTCCCACGGATTTTGCAATTTTGTTCTTATATTGAAAATCCATGGAGGAATTGATTTGATCAATGGAATTATTTTTTCGATTTCTCTCCAACTTCCGCTTCCTGGAATTCAGTAACGGCAACCTTTGACATTCTCCATGAGACTAAAAAACAATCCAAGGTGCTAGAAATTCCATTACATTCTTTAAGGTTTCTTCCATTATTTCTATTTCCAATTTCTGACAGAATGGAAAGAGTCTGGGAGGTTCCTACATGGGAGACAGAAGGTTCTCTCGCATTGATTAGGCTTCATATGAAATGAATAATAAAACGCAACTTTCACGCTTTAGTCCAGGTTTCTATTATAATTTCGTTTTCCAATTTAAAACAAGTTTTACATGGGAAAAGGTAGGGAATTCGGAACAATTGATTTCTAAGGATTCGGAAACAATGGGCTAGAAATCCAGAACAAAAGAAATGAGGACAGGGCGTGGCTCTTCGACATTTAATTTGACGGTAATTGGCAAATCAAAATGATACGAAAATGAACTAAAAAATGATTTCCATTTTCTTTCAAAATTCTTTTTATACCGAATTCGGGGGAAACCCCGAATTTAGAGACTTGATAGCCGTGTGAAATTTTAAAGATCGAACACTGTAAACTTGGATCTAAAAATTATTTCTCAGTTGCGCATCTTAATTGTTTTTATCTGGCGTTTAAGCTAAGCATTTTTCAAGCTTAATTTTTATGGTCCATTCCTTTGGAGTTTTACCCTAAGGTTGTATAGTTTGCCAAGGGCCGTTGAGTTGCTATTAAGTGAATTAGCCTTTGGACATATGGGCTCGACTGCTAAAAGTCTAAAGTGGATAAAAAGTGAAAGGAATTAATCATGTATGCAAGCCGCTATTGACGTCTCCCCTCTTCAAACGGAAGTGCTCCCTCATTTTTTGCATACGAAATGTGTTCCAGTCAGTTGACTGGAACGCTTTCCCCCCACCGTAACCTCCGACGACACATTTTAATACTATGGAAATGAAATTATATACGATTCAGGGGAGCCCGTAATGAGAATTATGACAGACTTTCCCCGCAGCCAGTACCGCACTAGCCAATCACCGCTCTCTCGATGAATCCAAAATATTTTGACATTATTGTTGATTCCGCCTGTGGTGGGTAAGTTTGTTGTCCAAGATCCCATCATGTTCCGCCCTTTGCTCTCCTTGTCATGTCTTGTCTTGTCAGAATGGTGAGGATGAATTCTCAACTGATCAGCAATTGACATCCTGAACACGACACTTTTCACGCTTCCTCAGTCAATTTTTATATACTTTTGTACCTTGTGCTTTGTGAAGAGTAGACTGAAAGTCTTGGGATTCCTCCTGGGAACAAGGCTACTGCCTTGTCTTATTTCTCCCTCTTCTCCGCTTTCACTTTCAGCCTTTCTCCAATGGTCACACACACGAAATGATAATAACAAACGAAACCGTAGTAGGATTTCAAACTTATAATCCCACACTCTCTCTCTTTCAACGTCCAGCGTCCCAATTAGTTCCTTTTTAAGAGAAATGTGCCAATTTCCTTTTTAGGAAATGGGTTAGATTGAGAAGAAGGCCATAGGTAAAGCTTTCATACAGGTGGTTGCCCTTTCATCATTCACAGGCTTTGAGCACAGGAGTAGTAAAGAGTAATTAGAAAGGCTAGGTTTCATTCTGTAGGATTAGTGAAAGCCCTCTGTCACCTCGTGGATATTGCAACCACCCTTGTTGGATTAACTCCGTTTTGGCCTCATGTTAATACTTTGGATAGTGTATGTTAGTATTGGATTTTATACGAGACCATCAAGGCACTTTCTCCTAATACGACCATTAGAGCCATGCCTAGTGTATACTTGGTTTTGGTCCTCCTTTCTTCCATTGTCTCCTGTGGTTTCCCTCTACCACCTTAGGAGAAAGTGAATAGCCTTTTCCATGTGGTCTTCTAATAAAAGGAATGAAGACAGCCATCAGGCCACAGTGGCCAAAAACCATGGACAAGTGGACCCAAAAGCTTTCCACAGCACTGGCGTCAAGCAGAGATAACGTAAAGCCCACTAATCGAATGGCCTCAGTCTTCCCAAAAAGTATTTTCACTATACTTTATACAAAATTTGCACTTTCCCTACTCCTACCAGGCGCCAGGGACCTCAATCAGAGTTATTTCAAGGGTGGTAAGGACTTGAGGATTGCAATAAAAATAAAAATGTAAAATTTATGAGTCCTCCAGGTCTTGCCAGAGTGGATAAACTGCTGGGGAAAAAATGGAGACTGGAGAGAGCTAAGCTAAGAGCTTTCGGCAGACGGTTTCATGTAGCGGGTGGAATGAAATTAATTTTGAAAGCTTTATTTAATTTTCCTAGGGTGAAAGTGGGATGAGATTGATACTCTACTTTTCACTTTCACTTGATTAGTAAAAGGTAAGGAAGGCTGAAGAATTCTCATTTTATAGAAATCCAGAGGTTAGTCTTTCTACGCTTTCAACTTTTTAGAATAATTGACATGGTGGTGGGGACTGTGAAGCCGCTGCTTCTAAGCTGCTGTTTGAAAGCGGTGACACTTTGACTTAAAGACGGCACTCGTCATCAACCCCACGGGGTCGAGGGATTCAACTTGATTAGAAGAACTTGTAAATTGAGGCCCAGAATTTCATGCTCTTGTGTCTCCTTTGAACCCACCTTAATTCATTCCTGAATTACAAGGAATTTCGAACTTTCATCGCGCATTGATACTCAGAATGACACAATTTGACTTGTTAACTTGTTCATAAAGCTAACAGCTAGCTGCTAACGTTCCTTTACATCCGTCGACTGTTCACTTTCACCCTTGTGACAAGGTGAAAGTGAGACACACAACTCAATATTCGTTTTGTCTGTCAACTGGGGAAGTGCAAATTCTCCCTACAGGCATTTGACATGCTTTATTGGATCTCTAGTCTTGTGTCCCCGAAAACAGCTTTCCCCATCTTCATCATCTACAATCTTCTCCTCATCCTGTCACTGCCAAAAGCCCAACCTCTTAACGCTCCGAATCACAACCAGGAAATTGGGAATTTCCATTTTCCATTTTTCCATAGCCCTTTGTGTCTTTAAAATCCAAAATTACCAGAAGCATGGGCTAGAGATGTGATGGAGATCGTGCTCATGAATATTTTTAATCCTGAAGGTGCTCAAATTGGAGCAATGTTAATGATAGCTGGAACCAAACTGTCGGCAATGTCTTGAATTTGTCAATTAACGTCCATGAACAATGGCCGTGGCTCAATTTCCAAAACGCAGAAAAATCAGTGTCCAATTCCCAGTCACTAAGTCGATAAGATTGTGAAAAGTGCTTCCTTCAGTTTCTTTTGTGAGTTGGGAAGTTTACTGGAAATGTACAAGTTGCTTTTCGTATTGGCAGTGCTGACACCAGTTGTGATTCCAGATGTCAACAATGACCTCTTTAACATGTCGCCGGAAGATGAAGACTCGACTGACCCTTGGAGTGACGACGGCGGCACTGTTTCTCCAGTGCACGAAAGGCTGTTCGTCTCAAGCGATCCTGAAGATGTGAAATTCTATTTGTACTACAGCCCCAAGTCAGAGACGCTTTTACTTGCGTTTTGCATTTATTGCATTTCTCATATCCTTTGTCAATTTCTGTAGCTATCCGAAACGACATGATCGACTCTTTCTGAATCGGACTATTACAAAGGCCAGGTTCAAAATCGGAGCTCCGATTATATTCATCGCCCATGGTTTTCTCTCGGGTCCTTTCATTCCAGATACGCTCGTCCCACTAGTCAAGGATGGTGTGTGATTTTTCAGACTTTAAAACCGAATAATTTCCATTCATATTTCATTGTTTTTTATTTAGCATTTCTGAGCGTTTCGATTGTAAACATAATCGCTGTTGATTGGAGCAAGCTGTCAACCAGTGAATCCCGAGTGGCTTTCCTTTCGTACGTAGAGGTGATACAGAATGTTCCATTAGTTGGGCGATTGATTGCTGACATGATCCAGTTGTTGATCAAGTATGACATCGCTTCTGGACCTCAGAACGTCCATCTCATTGGCCACAGTCTCGGAGCGCATATAATGGGTGTAGCTGGATATGAAATCAACAATAGAACTGGATCTAAAATTGATCACATCACTGGACTTGACCCAGCAGGTCAACACCACACTCTTTGCAGTTACCTGAAGCTAACAATGTTCATAATCTTCTCCTCATAGGTCCACTGTATCAATTCATAAGCAAAAAGAACAAACTGGATCCATCGGATGCTGACTACATTGACGTTTTACACACGGACATTGGGATATTCGGAAGCAGTGAAATTTGAAATCCTTGGCACCGCTGATTTTTATGCTAATGGTGGAAAGGGCGTGGCTCAACCTCTTTGCTTAAACTTTTCAAGCACTAATCTAGGAGCTTTTGTCGAAGGTACCGTTTCAAAAGAAACCGAATTTCTGAACTTATGACCTTTATTGACCCCTTGTGGGAGGGGGAGGGGTCAAGAAGGGGTATAAAAGACCCCGTGTTTATTGCTTATGACTCAATTTTTAGGAATTCCAAAGGCAATCTGCAGCCATTCTCGAGCTTACAAGCTCTACGCCCGAACAATCCGAATGGCGATTCCAGAGTTATACGGATGTCGTTGTCGAGTCCAATTGCCAACGATCCTGCCTTCTTCTTGCAGTCCCCAGGAACTTACGCTTTGTCCAGACCGAGTGCTTTACGGCTACTACGGACCAAGAACGTAAGTAGGATTTGTCATTAATCGATCGACGCTGATTTTATTGTCCCGCAGGGCGAAGGGTACTTACTACATAGACACCGAAGGCGCCAACGATATCCCCTTCTTCATCACTATAATCCCTTGAAAACCAACAATTAGGCATTGTTGAATCAATAATTATTAAAAGTGACATGGATTAGGATAGGCGTGTTCGTATTACAGCCATTCCTCAGATTACAGTATGGTCTGAATGGGGTAGGAATAGTGGATGGTTTGTAATTATAATGATGGAAAGACGAGGCCGGATGATTATGATTTTTAGTCTCTTCAGAATTATAATACTCTTAAGTTTCCTTTTCCCATTGAATAGACAAGGAAAGGAGCTTAGTTGTCTACACAGGAAGAAAGGACAATGCTTGTAGCTTCCTAATAATAATTTTAATGCTCCACTTTCCTTTACTTTCTCTTATGAAAATGAAACTAAACACTCCTTCCTTTCTCTCGGAATATAATCTACCCTCCTTTTCAGAATTTGCAGAATATTGGTCTGATTTACTTTCACTTTTGCTTCATTTGTTCCCTCTTTGGCTCGCATTTGTGAATTATTGTCCATAAGCTTTGCTAAAATCATTTCCCAATAGGCTAAGAGAATTTCAGAACTTTCTCCAATTTGGGAATTAATTGTAACTTTTCCCAATTGTAAGTTTTGCGTGTATGTTAAAATTAGCGGACACGTTTCCCTGGGTCGATATTTATGCCTCTTAAAACTGTCTCGGCAGATTTCATCCATGTAAACTTTGGCAAGACCAAAAGGGAAAGTGGTGCTTTTCCTCCTGATAGTCTCCTTGGGTTGCTTTCTTTCTAAATCCCACTAGCTTTGATTCAATCACGTAGGAAGGAAAAATAGGCTTTGGTAGAAGAAATCCTCCTTGCACCCTCTTCCAGGGACACTGCTGCTGGAAAGCACTGGAAGGCTCTTAATAGATGACGTCTTCCAAAACCAAGGCTCTAGATCCACTGGATTACGCCCCTTCCACCTTCCTCATATCCGCATAATCAAGACATTCTGAAATAACAAAATGGAGTAACCGATTCTCATACAAAAACAATAACAACACAACTTATAGCAAAAGAAGGAAATAAATTAAAATCGTTTGTGCAATCATCGACGAAGCATACCTGAAAGAGTAAAAAAAAATAATCGTGCCTGGGATGTGAAGAAATTTAAATCGGCGTTGAAGCGATGAAACCTTGAAAACTTGGAATTTTCCGTTCTCAAGTTTATAGAATTTACAAACCTGAGGGAGGATGACATGGACGGAAGCAGACTTAATTTAATTAATGATTATAAATCAGGTTTTGTGGTTAAAACCAAGGCTCTAGATCCACTGGATTACGCCCCTTCCACCTTCCTCATATCCGCATAATCAAGACATTCTGAAATAACAAAATGGAGTAACCGATTCTCATACAAAAACAATAACATCACAACTTATGCAAAAGAAGGAAATCAATTAAAAATTATTTGTGTTCTGGAACATTCAAACTAAACTAAAAGAGTAAAAAAAAATAATCGTGCCTGGGATGTGAAGAAATTTAATTTGGCGTTGAAGCGATGAAACCTTGAAAACTTGGAATTTTCCGTTCTCAAGTTTATGGAATTTACAAACCTGAGGGAGGATGACATGGACGGAAGCAGACTTAATTTAATTAATGATTATAAATCAGGTTTTGTGGTGGTGGAGATGTTCCCATGCTGAGAATTTTTGGCGTGGAAGAAGACCAACAATCAAACTCGTTCCAAAGGTTGAACTGAGAGGTCGAGAGCTCCTTGTGACAGGGACAAGAACTTCAATTGACAACAAGGCGTGCTTACACATTCAGCATTTAAAAGGTAATTTAAAAATTAATTAATTCATTTAGGATTCATTGCTCGTAAGAAACAAAGGAATCGAAACTTGTAAAAGGGATATTTCAAAGGAGGCCAAATTAACCAGATTTTCGACTGGCTCTTGACATTTGACATTGGCTGGACTTTGAAGCCGAAAAAATTTCAATTTTATTTAATTTAGAAAATTTTTATGTTTTATAGTTGAGGTTTACTGGGCTTCTTTTTGCTTTTTGCATTTCAGTGGATTGTGGATTCTTGGACATTTGGTTGCTGATAATACCCGGATTCCCTGAAATCTAGGATGTCTTTGGAACAGCGTTTCAACAAAGCTGCCCACTATGTTGCAAAGGGTCCGCCACGCCCGAATGCGAGTAACGATGAGAAGCTGAAATTCTACTCTTACTTTAAGCAAGGGAAGAACGGTGATGTGACTGGGGCTCAACCGTGGGCCGTGCAGGTTGAAGCAAGGGCTAAATGGGACGCCTGGAACAGCATCAAAGGACAATCAAAGGAGCAGGCAATGCAGGCCTACATTGATCTCCTCACATCCATTGACCCAAAATGGGAAGAGAGTGACCTTGCAAAGAACTTCCAAGGATAGACTCCAAGAGTAAATTAAATTAAATAGAATCAGATGAAATAAAAATTCGGCTTGGACTTTGGAAGAACGATAAGAGTTGACTACTGTTTCGATACAAGAAGGTAAAGGAAGGCTACGCGTAGCTTTAGGCTTTAGGCTTTAGGTAGACTTTAGGCTATGAAGCACCAGCGTTTTTGGCGACATCGAAACTTCCTACCCGGCACGGTTTGTTTTTGGTTTCTGTGCGGTTCTCCATTGTCATTCCCACGCCATGCCTGGTAGTAGCCCTCTTGTTTCGGATATTAAAAGTTTAGACATTTCTCTGCTCTCGGTCCCTTATCCTTTGAGTTGTAAATCCTTTGACAAATCAATTACCCCGTGGGACTTCAGCAACAACAAACGCTTTGTGGTCTTTGGTCAATCTCCGAATTTCCACAAATCCCTTTGACATGCAAACCAAAAGGCTGGACAATGTCGGAAGCAAAGCAGTGAAAAAGTCAAAATGACAAATCAAATTCCCAACTCTCATTGCCCTCCTGCTAGTATTTTGAAGTCCAAGAGCCTTAAACTTGTGTTGTTAAAAGTAGCCTTTTATTAATTAGACAGAGAAAGGAAATGAAAGGACTTGTGGTCAGGCATTTAATGTTGAGCCAATGCATATACCCAAGTCCAATTGTCAGTTCAGCAGTTGAAGGAAAAAACGTCCACCAGAGAAAGGATTCCACCACCCATTGTGATTTATGAAAATTCGTCTGGTCCTGACATTTCTGACAAATTCATGAAAATCCCTACACAAAAAAGTGAAAGAAGGAAGGTTTTATCAGTGAATTTCCTCACATGGATCCGTCGACAGGAAGAAAAGGAAATCTAAAAGCTGGAAGTCAATGTTTGGAAAGGGAAAGCACAAGGCCTTTTATTCTCCTTTCACCTTGCCCTGAACAGGGGATGGAAATGTACGAGACGACAAGAAAAAGATACAGGAGCGACAAGGGATACTAAATCCAAGTCACTCCTATCGTCTTCATCGCTCCAAGCGACGAGCTGAAATAATTCCACTCTGTTTACGAAAAATGCTTTAAAGGTCAACACGGATGCTTTACGATTCTGGGAGTTACACGGAGACCCTAACTTCCGACAGGGTTTGAAAATCTGAAAGTTCAAACTGAATTTATCTTGGAATTACATAAGGTACGTAGTCACTTACCTCCAGTTCAGCTCATCCAAGGGCCCTTCATGGCCGATTAAAGTCTTCAACTGGAAAATAATCTATAATTTTGATTACATTTACTTACCTCATAGGCCCAAATTACTTTTACATTTCTGCAGACTTGGAGCTGGAGCCTATTTTCCAGTATTGTAGAAATCCTGATGATTTTCCCTCTTAGGAACGTGTATTCTCAAGCAATAACATTCAATTAGATAGATCCTGTTGATCACTCAAGAATACCCCGTCACTAATTAGGCAACGATGAGTGGAGCCCTTTCCAGCAGCCCTTTCCAGAGGTCCTGGAAAAAGAATAAATTTCGTGTCAGATTGAAATCAGACTAGATGATTAATGGCTTTGGATTTTGGGAAGGTGTGTGCCTAATTGGATTTTTCTTCTGGCCCGTTGATTTCATGAAGGGCCCACATCACTGTCATAGTTGTGTGTATTTGAATATTGTGAATTAAAGTTATCCCCTCCATTTGCTTTAGCCCATTTTGGGACCTGATGATAGGTAAATGTTGGCTGTCACTCTACCTGACATGCAAATGTCATGGACAATACTGTAAAAGAAAGAAGCTTTTCCCCTGAAAAAGTGATTTAATTTCTTCAATCTCGTCCTATCAACTCCACGAAAGCGTTCCCTTCATCCTTTCCATCAGAACCAGATCAATTTCTCTTTTCAAAAAAGAAAAGAGAAAGGGAAAACAGCGATTTGGGAGTTCTTTACAGCTTTAAGATTACTCGTCCTGAATATCATACATTTTGATAGAGATCTTCTCCTCGTGTGGGAGACAGGGAGGATAAAAACGAGAAAGAAAAGCCACAAGAACAAAAGAATTGAGTTTTCGTACAGTCTCTATTTCATTTCATCGATCTTGTGAAAGTAGAGGAAAGTTCGGGTACGTTTCCAGATTACATATCGTGATAACATAGGATGGATGGAATAGGAATCTTGGCAGTGAAACGGCAAGTTTGAGTCACTTCCACTTCCCCTCTGGGTGCATAAGAAATTCAGTGTATTGTACAACAGGTTGCTTTCCTTGGCTGTGCCATCCTTATTACATTTCTCGGGATTTCTTTTTTTCCTTTTTCAATATTACTCCTTTTGTTTTTTCACTGCCTTTTACACATCTCCTTCTGCCCTATTCTTTCCAAGACTTTGGAAAGGAAAGCAGGGAAAGCAGGGAAAGTAAAAACTTTCTCCTTCTAGCTCCTTTCTCCGCTCCACTAAACGCACGTTTTAATTCAACAATATTTTCTATAACCTCAAGGCTTCCTAAGATTTCCTGACTCCTCTTATTAGACACAGAAAACCAAGACGACGACGGGAAAACGAAGAACCACCAGAGTTGTCTCGGCTAGTCGACCTAAACTTCATTTAATTCCCCAACAACAGGAAATACTGGAGCAGTTTTCGAGGCCGATGAGCCTGACGCCGTCTTCCGCTCTTTTCTTCCCCCCGGCTGGAACTTCAGTCTTAAAAAACTTTTTCTTTTACCAACCACCAGATTCAAGATGATGAGGAAGCAGATGCGATGATGAACTGAAACAGAAAACCTTGGAAATTCTGCTTGGAAATGCTGCTAAAGAGGCACTCGAAATCCTAACCTTTGAAGTAAATGGAGAAAGCTAGGGAGAAAGTAAATGATGACAGAAGCGGTCTTTTTCCGGTTTGTTTATATTCCAGAGAGCTCAGGCTGCTTACTCAATGACGCTCGCTTTTGCTCCTGCTGCAGTTCACTTGAATCTACACATCGACCTAGGCTTTGGATCTTTTACTTTCTCTCCGAGGCATATACAGTCTACCGTCCTTATGCAAAATTCTTCACATTGCCCGTAGGAACATTGTTATTTTTTGTTACCCTTTGACCACAGAATCTAAAGTGTATTAGAATCATAGAACCCAGCCTCACATCCGCTTTCACTCAATCTACTGACAGGCTCTCAAGAAACAAGGGAAACATATTCATTTGTTTACAGATTATCCCTTCCGATTTAGTCCATCATGTTCCCTCAGCCTCAGGAGATAGTCAGTTTTGCAAGTAATTTCGATTACGCTTGATCTCTAAAAAGCAAATAATAGAATTCCATTGTCTGTAATATTATTAGCACAATACAATGGAAGTTCATTTTCCATTTTGCGGTTGGTTAATAAGTTCATATATACGGATTTATATAAGCTAAAATATTACTGCCAATTCCCCCTTTGGTTGTCTCTTGGCTCTCCATTTGGTCTTCCATTTGTAATTTTGTAGGAGAGAGATGCTGGAAATTCCAATAGCTCCGTGTGGAACCAATCCTCGAATACCTTTGCTTTCTCCACGTCCTATTCCGTATGTTAGCTGATATGAGGTGACAGGAAGGCGTGTGATAGGGCAGAAGCAGAGGAGACCTAGCGTTACCTATTGAAAAGGAATGTCATGGAGACATGGAAGTGAAAGTGAAATTGGAGAGAAAGGAGCCATGGAGCGAGACTTTGAGAGCGTGGAGGGAGTCGAGTAATGGCAATATTTCTTGCATTATGAGGTCCTATTTCTATTGTGTCTTGTCTCTCTGTCCCTATAAGCACCTAACCCATTACCAAAATATTTGTTCCGACTCCTTTTTATGTCTCACGTGAGTGAGGTCCATAGGCAGGTCCATCACTACCCACTCAATTGGGCTTCTGCTTTCTCCAAAGGATCACCGCTCCACTTCAAGAAAACAAACTTTCACTCCAACCCTCTTCCTCGTATTCTTAGCTCACAAGTGCAAGGGAAGAAGCGGAAGCTCGGACAGTCTGAAAAGCTAAAGGCGGAAAGGTGATGGGGCCTCATTTCCGCCCCAATAACAAAATTCATGACAATTCAGCCTAGCAATTTCCTAGTACGTTTAATGCTCCTCTTCAAAATGACTTTTACAGAGGAGAAAGAATCCCTTTCACTTTGGAGAAAGTTGGAGGAAGCTAGACATTTTTGAGAGAGTTAAAGCTCTGCTCTTTTTACTAAGGATGATGAGGGCTCGAAAACTTAACTTAATAAAATGAGCTGAAAAGTAGAAGCTCAAGGCAAGTTTTGACTTTCACTGAATAAAAATGAATCCATTGTTGGATTTTGATAAAGTTAGTGCGAGGAAGAGGAGGAGACCTTTGTGTATGTGTGAGTATCATTCCTACGTTTCCTGGGAACAGGAGCTACTCAAAAGTGGTCGAGGACTTCAAAATTGCTAAAGTTCTTTGGGACGGATGGTGAAAATATGGATTTTTTTGTTGGTGGATGTTCTAGAAAGGAGCATCAGGTTCTTTTAGCTTGTTGCTCCTCTCGTGTTGAAGGAGGGTGAAAGTCGTTCCAGCTCATGATGCCATCATTATCATCCTCATATCACTTCATCATATTTTTCTCCTCCAAGACTTTCTCTCTTTCCCGAAAAAAGAACTTTTGACTTTTCCCTTCTTCGTTATCTTCTTTCCAGAAGAGCAGCAAAACTTTCGTCACCGCCTTTCTCAGGAGGGGAAAAGAAAAGGAAGCAGATCATCGGCTGGTAAAAGCAAGCCTTCCCTGTCTCCCGATTTTTATCACCACCACCGCGTCCCTGTCATCTATCCTCAACTGCCAAAAATTTCACTTTCACCTGATGAAAAATGAGGAAAAAATAACCCTGGTGCTCTCTGAGATGCCAATTCGTCTCACCACGACACTTTTTCCGGCACAGCAGCATGCAAATTCAATTAAAAATTATTAATATTCTCACGATATTCAAAAGGAAGAGGCACGAACGGAAATTGAACGTCATGCACATCACGTTCTCTCCGCCTTCACTTATTATAAAAAAAATTCATAACAGAGAGACCCTAGTCGGCGGAGCCAATGAGCTTTCATCTTTTTTAGATCCTCATCAAAGACCTGAGGAGTTCCTCACCGTATTATACACATCTTCAAAGGGATTTGCCGCAAGAGTGTTTAGGATGACAGGAGGATTTATTCTGCAAGGAGTTGACTTGATCCACTCTAATTGCGGAGAAAGTCGACAAAGATTTTTTCTTTCAGGGAAAAAGATAGCATCACACCACCATGAAGCTGATGGGATGATGATCCTGTCAAAGCTCCAGTTGTTCTTTGAAGCTCAAACCTCTTCAAATTGTAATAGACTGATACTTTGTCTATGTCAGAGTCATCATGGTCCAAGTCACTGTCACAATCTAATACCAATTTTACTTCTGAATGAAAAGGAAACTCATCGAAATGTCAGAGTGGTCAGAAGATGGATGCTCCATTGAATTGAAATGTATTTGTCCAGTGTATTTCTCCAGCACCAAAAGTTTTACGACACTTGGAGCATAATATTGAAACCGAGAAGATGAAAGTCATAAATAATCTTTTGAGCTGTTCGACTAGGTTCCTTCTGGTGAAAGTCGTCACCACTCCTCACCATGTATGCTCTTTTTTCGTAACTTTCTCCCCATAATCCTATTCCAAAATATGATCCAATACACCTTCCTGATCCTATTTTCTCTTCAGCCGGGTAATACATTATAGTAGTCACATTATTAAAAACCCGATCGCTTCTCTTTGGAGCTGTGGTGAAAGGAAGCGCATTATGGAATGCACTGCACGTAAATAATAATCATAAGTAAGTGACTGAGGTCTGAGTAAATCAGGGGAAGGAGCTTTTCCTCCTTCGATAGGAAACGGAAAAGTTCAGAGACTTTAGTTGATGGTTTTTTTGGATTCCTGACGTTGTTCCTGTTGCTTTTCCTTCGAGTTCTAAGGATGATGCGATCCAGTTCATTCACTTATGCTAGCCTGATGTGGCGGCAGAGCAATTCCAATTCTTTATGCCTTTCCAAGTCGAGGAGAAAGCTTAAAAAGAACAAACGCCGAGAGGGCATAATCCTTTCCTCCTTTTCAGACCAACTTCCGTAACGTATATTTTGACTCTATGGGTTTGAGCATCGTGATGACGGCGGAAGGAGGCCAAAATCCGTCGGTGCTGAGCTGGATTGAGCAGCACATGGCCCTACTACCCGAACATCATGAAGTTCCCTATTACCTTCTGCCAAACTTTCCCTTTTACCAGAGACTCCTTTGTCAGTTTGTTTTTCTCCTTGACAAGAAAGGAATGGCGAACCGCATCTCGTTTTCCACTTCATTTCCTCCTAAATTCGAAACCATGATTTATCGGACCTTCCAAACATGCAGCAGCAGGAGCAACCCGGGCTGCTTTGATTCCTCCTCCTTTTTCCTTCATTTTTTTATTCCTCCTCCAAAGCACTTTTCTTAACCGGGTGAAAGCATTTTGTAAAAACGAATTTAGAACCCTCCACCCGTAATGTCAAAATATTCATCATCGTCCCCAACTTTCTAACTTCAAAGCATTCTCCGAAAGAATCAACAGTTAACTTTCACTTTCCCAGCAGTTTAACTTAGGCTGCAGAGTTTAACTTTCACTCTTTCTAGCTCCAGTTGGAGCATTTGGAACTTTATTTAGCATTTGATCAGATTGAAATTAGGGAAAATGTTGTAAAAATTGGTCATGGTTCAAATGGTTTTGACATGGGTTTAGCCAAATGCCTTTGAAACGGGTTTGAATGACTAATGGCTGAAGATTGGATTGCTATTGACTATAAGATTCCAAAGTGATGTTCGAACAGGAAGAGGAGGATTGTGTAACAAATTTGAAAGTTGTAAGAGTTGATCGATTATGGAATGGAGAGGGAAGAGGCTCTTAAATATTCATGTAATCCATTTCATTTCTAATCGATGGGAACTGGAGGCGGTGGTAGGCCCAGTGAAAGTGGAGATTAGGCAGAAACTACGCTAATAACACCGTTGACACACCAAAAAGCATCCTTCCAGCAGAAGGTGACTTAGGACTTTCTCTTCATTAATACCACGTTAGGAAGCGTCTCCTCTCACCGTTGCATGCATGTATGGCACCATGCAGACGGAAGTTCCAGAGTGTATGACACACAGCCAGAACCATTAGGCCATATTCATAACTCACACACACGGGAAAGCACCACTACCACTGACATGGACGGAAGAGGAGGCGGGTAATAACCCGGATTCACGAATTTTCAATCCTCCCAACCAACATCAAAAAGCCATCTGCTTTCTCCCCCCTTCTAATCTAATGCTGACTTTTATTCATTACCTTTCCCTTCTCTATTTAACTTCCGTTTCGTTGACCAAAGGACATTTGAGAGCTCTCGAAAAGACTCGAGCAGAAAAAGTCCAAAAGGATACGCGAGTCAAAAGGCAATTTGTCATCAGGATGAAGGAACATGGGGATAATATCAAGTCTCAAAGTTCTGCAGCAAAGGCGAGAACACGCTGTTTGAATTCTTATCTATTGATTCGTCTGGTGAAAATTGGAACCACCTAATAATGCCAGGATGGAATGAACCAACAACACGACTGACTGCTTTCCGCTGTCACTTTTTCCAGCCACCTTTCCAGCAATTAGGCTCCCTGGAAGGTATAGAGTGACAAATGAGTCATCGCATACAGCCCCGTTTTGACTCAAGTTGGAAGCTCAGTGGGAGCCTCATTAACTTTCACAAGTTTCCCATCAAGCAGGACACATTGAGGTGTGGGGAAGCTATAAAGCTTTCAAAAAATGCTGAAAAATCGCATCCACGTTCCATTGCTGCTAATTGGATGGATAATTTTGGCAGGCAAGTTGGAAAGTCGATTCAATGGTCTCAGGGAAGAATCAATTCAACTGCCTCTGCCACTTTTTTAACAGGAATTGTGGAAATTATTTAATGGCTGGCGTTTTTATTTCGCACTGTCAAAACCCAGAGGAAGAGAGAAAGCAGCAACACCTGGATTTACACCACCCGGGAATAAAACTGGAAAATCAATAATATCCGATTTTTCAGATTACCCGGAAAGCGGAGGTTGAGATTAGATGGTGAATTATGTATAATGCGGCACACTTCCGTGGAAGAGTAGAAAAGTTCCAAGCATTTATAAACGAATTTAAGCTTAATTCCGAGCCCCTATTTCCCATCAAACTTTTACTTGTCAATCCTTGGTTTTTAATAAAAATTTCCCTTAGAAATCCTTTAGAAATGGAACTTGCTTGTGTAACCTTGCATGTGAAAAAGTGCAGAAAAGTTCATTCCGTATTAATGTCCACGGTCCGTTACGTTATTAATGAGTATTAACATTGATGGTTGCGGGATTTCCCTTGTGAAGTCTGAAACTTTCTCTACCTTATTTACTCCCTCCTTCAAATCCCAAATATAGTCAGGAAAATAATTTAATTTTCTTCTAAAATTGAATTATGGTCGGTCGTTTCTCCTCTGGATGTGAATTTCATAAGGGTTTTGATCCAAAAAGCCTTCACCACTGGATGGAATGGATGGAAATGACTCTGGCATTTCCTTCATCATCCTCCTCATTCCACATAAAGCAAGTCATTAGGTAATAATATGAAAGCCCATGCAAACTGCATATGAATGAATGACAAGTTTAAAGTCTGGAATTCAGCAGATTCGAACCATTTCAACTTTCACCAGACCTACAAGGCGGGCCTCCGACTTTTCTGACACTTCAAACTTTAATAAACTCCAACTGAATTACAAACATCAAATAATGTTCCAGCTTCACTCAAACCAAGTGAGGAAGTACCAGTAAGCGAAATCAATGTTCATTCCTCGTGTTTTACAAGTGACAGTCTGCTCGAGACCCAAACTAATCAGCTTCTCATTTTCTATTCGACTAGGACAAAACGTAATTTCATTTCCGGGAAGTAGACCACCAAGTTAAACGGAGTTACTGAAACCCACCAATCTCCAATTATTCCCAATCCAAGTTAAAGAATTGATTGTCCGCAATGTCATCATCTTGAAAGCACAAAGGTTACGAGAGGGAAAGGAGACAGGACAAAAGGGCTTCCTCCATCATCTCCGGCCTGGACTTTTAGATTTCAATTCCAATTTGATCAAGAATGGAGAAAGCCAAGGAAGTGCTTCCCGTCCTTTTCCTTTTGAGTAATTGGTGCTATAAATGGGGTCGTCTGACCTAACGTTCAAATTCATATAACTTGGGTAAAACAAAAGGGAGAAAATCGACTCCCATTTGAACCAGAGTGGGAGAGGCTTGAGTCTTGGGAATAAATGAAGAAACAAAAAAATGAAACTGCTTCAGAATAGAGCTTGTTTTCCATGTTTTACACTTTGAATTTGGGAAGATTAGACATTAACCGCGGTAGGCGTGTTGAGCGATTTCAACAGTGTGTTAAAACCGAGATGGGTGTATAAATAGGGAAATGAAACTCTAAAATCCTCCTTGTTCTGCCAGTGTGTCTGTGTGTCTGGTAGACATTATTCTTTTCCTTATAAAAGGGAAAGCCGCTGCGCTCTTATTTGGTGTTGAGGTTTTGGGGGAGAGAAAGTGAAAGTAAAAGGAGAAAGAGGGAATGAGTGGATCGTAAAATTTTAATGTCCTTTCCATAGCTTGAAGTTTAGGGAAAGGAAACACTTTCAAGAAACAGAATCCACCGCTTGTTCATACACTTTGAGCTTCGTTTTTGCAAAAAAAAATATTCGCTGAAAACAATATAAACACAAGGGCTCATAATGAGGTTTTTAGGAGTGTTCGCTGACAAATAAATTATTCCGTGGTCAGAAACTGCTAAATGTCAACGCCGATCAAAAATTTCTTGAAGTTTTGGACTGAAATCTAAATTCTAAGCTAGATTCAACTTTCTCCAAGTAATCAGTAAAATTGTTTATTTTTCGATGCCTAAACTCGGAATTTCACACTATTGCTTACACTCTTATTGAATGGTGTGTCTCCAGTGTTTTCCTAATAAAAAAAAGTAAATCCCGAACCAAATTAAAAGTGTAGGAAAGCCCAGAGAAAATAAAAGTTGTAAGGAGCAGTCAGAGGAGTTTATCATCAGAATCAAATTGAATTGAATTGGCACGGCATGGGGTCATCTCCAAACCCTCCTTCTTCCTCCCACTACTTTCTCCTTTACTTTCTCCAAAACTTTTAACAAAGCCTCGCCTCTTTTTTCCGTTGTTCTTGACTGTACACGTTCACTCTGTTGTACAATATACAACGACCACCTACTGATTCCGGGCGTGTTTCAAACACACCATGCTCACATCCCGTGTATAAACTGAATACTCAAATTGAGTGTTGGCAAAATTAAACCCGGTGGTAATGAAAATTAGTTTACTCCATAAATCCATCAAAACGTATAAAAATCATAAAAACCCTCAACTTTCTCTGTACTTTCTTTACTTACTTTGTATTTCATCTAAAGTACAAAGTATCTAAAGACAAAGTAATTTTAGAAAGGATAATGAAATATTTTGCAAAGCGTGTCTTATAATTTTTTACGAAAAGTGTTTGAAAGTGTTCTCAGTTGTTAGATGGGTGAAAGTATGTTGAAATTACATTTCCATGAGGAAGGTTTTCCTGAGTGTACCCAGAAGAAAGTCCCATTTAATTTAGTAAAGAGGGACCCTGTATTTCGTCTCGTAAGGCTCAAAGTGCAATGAAAATGAAATGAAGAGGAACCTCCAGGACTTTTAGGAAGGGAAAGAATTCTCAGAGTAAGCAGTCTGTGTACTAGAATTCGGTACTTCTGGAGACTTTCCAGAATTGGTGGTTGATGGAGTAAGAGAGTAGGGGAAAGTAGGGATCCCCCGTACACACACACACACTTAAGAGGACTACTTTACCAAAAACCAAATCCGTTTCAGTTGGTTTTGGTTACTTTCCTTTCAATTTCGTTAGCTCATCCTTACATCGTCGACGAGAACAAAGTGATTGAAGAATCAAATGGAATTTCCTCACCGGCAAAACGCTAAACAAAAACCAGATTTGAACGAGGAAAAAATCCATAATCGGTACATAACATTATAAATCAGTGAGTCAATCATAAGTTCTAAAGTATTCCTTCACTTTCCAACTCGGGTTCTTAGAATTAAACTGCGGGTTCTTAGAATTAGGATTCGGAATGTGGTGACAGGTGATTAAGACTTTCTCCTGGGGGTAATTGATGAGTTTTTAAAACTTTTGGAGATAAATGATCATAGTGTGTGGAGCCAGGAAGGAAAGTCTGGAGAAAGAGGGGTCCAGACGAAAGGAAGTTTAAGGCCTTTTGCCTTGTAAATAATGCAACTCTTCATCTGGAGACTCGGGGATTCCAATCAAGCTAATTAAATTGAAGTCGGGAGGCGTAATGTTAATTAAATGTAATCCTTACTTTCACTCGCCGGAAATGGACTCACTGACTTTCTCTTCCTGCCTGATGCAATAATAACAAATTGGTTAACCCAACCACCTAGAACAGGAATGCATTACACAACCCAAAGAATCAGGTCATAGTTCGCCACAATGCTACTCCTGTGCCCTTTTAGTTACAAAAGGAGAGCTCCTTTTACCAAATTAGTAAAAACAGGACCTGTAGCGCTTTGATGGAAATCTTCTTCATAATTTCCTAGTTTTTAATCCTTGAACGAGACTTACAATTTCTGAACGTAATTATTTTCTAATTTTTCTGGCTCTAAAATTAAGTTCTTAGTTGGAAAACTTTCTCCTCTCGGGAAGTTTCGTATTAATAAGTTTTTGTCTTTTAGTTGATGACACTGAGGAGCCTTTGGAAGTCTCTGAAGGAAAAAAAGGGAAAAGAGAAAAATAACATCCAAGGAATCAAACGGCATCAAAAGAAAAGCAACTGAGCATCCTCCCGTCCCAAGTGATCAACTTTTTTAATGAGAAGTGAAATTAGAAAAAAGTAAATCCCCGTGTTTTCTCTCCCCCTGAATTGCCTCTGCCGCCATAAAATGAGCTATGACTTTCACTTGGTCGGTGGTAGGAGGAAAGTGACAGACGAGGGAAGTGGAGAGACAAACGAGACAATGAAGAAAATAAAAGTGCCTGCCTACTGCTTTTGAAAATCTCCTTTTTCTAAAAGTGAAAGTGAGGTTGTAAGGAATGGCAAATGGAATATTAAGGGACATTAAAATTTCTCTTTAATGAAGAAGGATTGTGGCACGGGGGCTTGATTGAGTGTTGAGATTTAGAGGGTAGAAAGTCTGTGACGACCCCCTACAGACCCATACAAGGCTGCTCAATTCACAACTTTCTTTTTTCTAAAGGCTCATACATCATGTGTGCCAATGTAAACGGGATTCCGCCTCGCTAATTCCCACTTCCGCCTCGGTTCCGGTGATGGATGAATTCAGATTTGAATTCAGAGTGAAAACAAAAGGAATCAGTTTACTCACCTGACAGATCAGCTTTTGGCTCTGCCGCGGCTTGGAGCATTTTGTGGTTAACGAATAAAGCAGAAATCAAAAATCAACAAATGAAACCAAGTTATAAGCTATTTACGGAGCAATTCTAAAAAACAAACACAGAGAGTCACAAGGGATAAATTATGAAGGGCTATTTGCTAGTTTTACAACATTGTGCCTACTCTAACTGTGATGAGATTTTTGAAAGCGACTGTTCAACCCGGGCGTACGTCGACGACTGGTTGAAAGTGAAAGTTCTTCTTGCCCGGAGTCTCGTTTTTCGTTTGGCTTCACTCCCGCGATCCAGTCCATGACTTAGGCCGCTGGAGTTTATGGATCCGATCCGATCAGTTCCGGCGGAAAGGAAGAACCCCGGAATTCAGGCTGTTGCTTCTATCTGTTGAATGCTAAGGAAAGATCCACACACACACAAGCTCTACTACTTTAAAAAAAATTCTGCTTTCTCCACGCCAGGAAAAGGGACCCGGAGGAGAAGAGAAAGCAAACATTTTATGAAATTTACTTTCTCTTCTCAAATTATGCCCAATTATTCCATCATCCGAAACTCCTGATCTCACCTGTCCTGCCCCGCCACACTTAGTCCAGGAGTTCCTAGAACCGGTCAGTTCTGGACTCACCCCTTTGGGAACTGGTGGCGATGTACATTCCATGTCATGCGTCATTCGTCGTCCGGGTATTTCAGGGTGGTGGTGGTTGAGTTACCCGGGAAGCCAAGACCGACGAGGAAAGCCTGTTCTCTCCCCCTTCTGTTCTAAATGAAAAGAGACTTGAGAGTTTCCTTTTCAAGAATCGATCCATGATACAGCAAAAGACCAGGGGAGAACAACGTATAGAGAATCGAACCAATGAATTAAACGACTCGTTGATCCTTCTTTTCCTTCTCCAAGAAGATTTATTACAAGGAATTGGAACTACATCACGACTCAAAACCCCTTTTCTTTCCGCTTTCCAGGGAAAGAAACAGACCACGGAAAGAATATCTTTCAACTTATTTAGTAGCCAAACACATAAATCAACCACGGCAGTCGGGGATTGTGCACAGACAAAAATTGAATGGTTCCTATATATAAAATTCAAAAGGAAAGCAGAGAAAGCATAGAGAAAGGAGAATTAAACAATGGGACAAATTCCTTTCCTTCTTTGCTCATTTCAACCTAAACGAGGAGTGTGGGACAATGAATCCAAAAACTAGAGACAAGTGCGTTAATTTCAATCCAGCCCTTAAAACGTGCGTTCGTGAGCTCCTTGGACTTTGTTGGAATGAATTGTTCTGTTTGTTTTTGATTCTACAGGAGAAAGAAGCCCGCGCGTTCTTCTTCCCTTTTAAGGTTATTGTTCAGAATAAGAGAAATGGGAAGTCATGAGTTGTATATTTTGCTATTCTTCGTGTTGGCCGAGGCCGTAATGTCATTTTGATGTTTTCTTCTTTATTCCCGCAGCAAGTAAAAAAGCAGAAAAGAAAAGCTGTGGGAAACCGTCATCGTCCTCGTTTCCTTCTTGGACTTTCACTTTTTTACTTTCACCGACTTTACTCTCACTCTCTGAGCCCGAAAACTCAACAGTCTTTATGATCTCATGGACTTCATTCGATTTCACAACAGAGAGACAGAAAATGTGAGAAAATAACAAGCACAAAAACTACTGTGTTGTAACGGTCGTGGAAGGGTGAAAGTCACTACAACGTTCTCACCATATTTCCTGGGATGGTCAGATTAGAAAATATTTCACATTATATTCGGATTAAAGTGCCTCCTACACTTCTTCGGCTGACCTTTCATCCGTCCACGACCACGACCACTTTACTTTATCATCGTGAAAGTGGGGTCTATACTGACCAATCAAAACGGACGAAAGATCTTTCACTTTGGTTTTAACATTTCCCTACTTTCACCCTTTCTCGGGTAGTATCCTTATCTCTAACCAACATTGCGTGCCATTGAATGAAATGGGAGGCATAAAAACTTTCTCTAGTGCAGTCCTTATTGTGTTAGCCTTTCAATTAACTTACTTTCTTAACGCCAAAAAATTCAGACTTGGATTCACACGAAAGTCCCACAACCGTCGTAGTCACATGGGAGAAAGTTTTACAAACCTGCTTTCTCCTTTATTGCATTAAACAGGTCTTATGATCAAATTTAAGACAACAAACTGGGCCTTCCTTTTTACGTAAAATGCACATGCAGACACGCACTCGACACTTTACACTCTTATTCATAATTTGAGTTTGTGTGAGAGGTTTTAATTCATTGGTTTACACCGGTGAATAAATTAGGATTAATATCCGAATGAAAAGCGGATTTACCCATGATTCTATCAGGTGTGTGTCCTTTCTGTTACAACGGCAGAGAGATAGGGATCAGCCTGTTGAGCATTACACGCAATCCCTTCCCCTTATAGAAACTTTATCTGTCCCACTTTCTTCGTATCACAGCAACAGGTAAGGGAGAAAGCTTCAGCTAAAAAAACTTTTATCTCCACTTTCCCTTTTGAATGGAATGACAATAATAAAGTCCTTACGTAATGGAATAATAAGGATTTGGAATGGAGAGTAGGAATCTGTCTTGTACTGCGCCCACCCACCCAATCAAAAATGTCTCCAGCGGCCATATCCAGTTGCTTATATGGCTGAAACTGCCATTACTCTAATTTGAATTGCATGTTTCGGAACACTTTAATTCCCCATCGAGCCTAATTTACCTGTCTCATTAATAGTAGCCTTTCTGTCCAATTTCCCTCATGTCTCACAATCATCGGCAGAGGTATAAAGATCAGTCCAAATCAGATATGACCATATAGTAAGAGAGAGAATTTAATTAATTTGATTATTTACACCAGCACGACCGTCTTGGTGACACGATGAAATTGGAGTAGTGAGCACACACAGGGAAGGCAGGAAGGAAATGAATTAAGGAGATGGAACCGTGTGTCTAACTTCCAATGATGGAAAGAAGAAGGCCTTTGCAGTAGTGGAGAGTTAACACTCGTGGAATCTCTGGAGGGCGAGATGGCTATTGGCCAATATCAAATATCCGAGTGTAGTGGTGTGGTGATGATTCTCATCACGAAGACCATGCCTATGATGGTGATCGTGAAATCCAATACTAAGGGAGACTGATCATAAAACTCTTGAATGATTCAATCTACGGATATCAAAACCCGGGAGTTTATGTTACCACCTTTATGGTACTCGTTGGCGTCCTCAATAATTTCCAACCCGCGAGGAAAGTCCTGGGGAAAGTCATTCATTCAAAGGCTGTCTCTCCTTTCACTCTGCAAACATCCAACTCTCCAACATGACTCGGGCGTCCATATCACAATAAATAACACTTCCGCTGGGATTACATTTGATCTCTTCTGATTTGGCGATAACTTCTACACATTTTCAAGAGGAGATTGAAATCCTGGGTTTCATAGGTTTACAGAATCCAGTGGAGTGATGAAGGTCCTCCTGTCAACAACGTCTAATTTCAACCACCGCCACGAGAGCTCTGTTAATCAAATTTGAGATTAAACTTGAGTAATGAGTTTAACTTAAAATTATGACTTTATGAAACATGCAAAAGTTCATTCCTTCTTGGAGGAGGAACTGCGGCGACAACTGTGTGTTTACACAGAGCGGTCATGACTTTACACTCCGCTTCCGTTCCAGATGCTCCGACTTCTTAAGCTTCCGGTGTGACCTGACACTGACAATAACAGCTTGTTATTATTAATACAATTTCATTATTTTACCTAATTTTTTCAATATTCGGTTACCACTTTATTGTCCAGCAGTATTTTGAACGTGCAAAGGTCTTAAATGACCAATCACTTTTAATGATTCCAGCCTCGTTTTTTCCCAAGTGTACACTGTTTCGAGAGTGTGGAATACACCAATCAGGAATCGATACGGACACTCACCCTATAAAACTGGGGAAAATACCCGAAATTTTATTAGTTGGGTATACAGTACCATTATTCCGAAATGCTGAAACTTTGCGGAAAACCTTGAGAAATAGAATCCGAATCGGGGTTTTGGAAATTACAATTAGTCTTTCCATTGTACTATCCATTGCATTTCATGTGAAGCTTGGAAATGGATGTTCTGTGGACTGGTGCTGGGGGACTTTGGAATTTGTTTGTAGAGAGAGATGATGTGAAATCCGAGAAGTGAGTGAAAGGAGAAAGTTTTGGACCCTGTACTTAAAGTCAATTTAAATGACAAATGTGATGTGTGGCTTTTGGAGTAGGTGGAAGGATCTTCAGAAGAAGAAGTTCTTTCTCTAGAGTTCCGATAATCAGGACTTTCACTTGGAATTTTAGCATCCGGGAAAGCAACCGGGTGGTTGTTTGTTGGTTCCGCCTTCCTTTTGGTCCTGATTACATGGACAAGAAGCCCTCAATCCAAGAGTCAACAGTCTAATTTTCCTAAATTAGTTCCCCATCATCCCTCCTCCAATGAGGATCTCTCAAATACTCAATGGTAATGATAATCGTCTCGTTAGCTCCTATTCTTTTCCACAAAATTACAGAATACTCAAAAAAGAACCAATTTAGAATTCCGCATTCCCTTCCTTTCAATCCTCCACTCCTTCACTCGATCCTGTAATTTACCTTTTTCATAAATTAGTCAAAGATGGATAATTCCGGTGAATTAGTTCGTTGCTAGCCAATGGATTGGCCAAATTGACTTGTTTTCTTCAAAGAAAATGAACATTGCCCTCTCCCATTTTTTCTGAAAATAGGAAATTACGTTAGTTACAGCCTTCCTATCTCCGTGCATTTGATGGAATTAAATGGATTAAATCTTGAGTCCTCTTCTCCGCTCTTCTGAAAAAGAAAACATTTTCAAAAAAGAGAGGAAATCTGAAAGCTTGTTGGAAAAAGTAATTTCTATCGTTACAATTAGCCATAGCTCTTTCCCCTTGAAATGAAAATAATCATAAGTAATTGCGCTTGAGAGGAGAAGAATGAGAGAGGAATGAAGCTCTTGAAATTGTCTTGTCTGAAATGATGGGGAACTTTCTCTTAGCTCGGGTGAGACAATGGAGAAAGTGAGAATGTTCAGTTATAACTGGGAAAAAGGGTATTGGAAAGGATTACAATTGATGTCTGTCCTCTGTCTCATACACTTCAAATACAAGTGGACCGAGGAGACCAAAAAAAACTAAAAGAATACCATGATTCCAAGGGAAAAGGAAAAGAAATCAGAATCACAAGAAGAAATCTCTCAATTTATTGAGTAAGAAGAGCGCAAATATTTTACTTTTAACACGTGCGGAAAGGGAAATTCGGAGAAAGTCAAATTGAAGAAAATCTTGGGAGAAAGCAAAATTGAAGAAAATCTTGGGAGAAAGTAAAATTGAAAATCTTGAGAGAAATTAAAAGAAAATCTTCAGTTTTAGAACTGGAAATTCGGAGAAATTAGAATGAGGATTTCAATTTTAGAGAAACGACGATCCTAAATTTAGAACAATTTGAACACCGGTCAAAAATTTGACCCACTAGGTTCAGATTATGTACAAAAGTAGCAGGTAGCTCAACTTAACTCAATCAAAGGTAAAGTTAGATGCATTTCGGATAATTTCATTTCCTGTAATTCTTTTGTGTAATTTTATTACTCTTTTGTCTTCCCTTTGGCAATTTGTCATTTTATAAATGTTCAAAAATGAAGACTCCTGTTTAACAGGCTTCATTTTTTTTAAATGTTGTAATCATTAAGAATTAAATTGTATATAAATTAAACTCCTCTGGAAAATAAAGCGATACGAAAGGAGAGCTGGAGCTCTTTTCTAGCAGAACGAATAATAAGCTTATTTTTCGGAAGCTTACTGTTATTATTATTTCATAAAGTCATGGTTTGTGTTGAAAATCTCTGGGAAGGAAGCTACAAGATGTAACAATGAGCAAAGGAAGTTAAATGGAAATCCAAGCGAAATTACAATAAATCTTGACAGAGCTTTAAGGTGGTACGAACCTTATTTTCAGTATAAAAAATGTGTGTGTGTGCTAAACGACAGTTTACAAAGGGACGCCGATTTCTAAGGCATTGTTGGAAAATCTAAAATTCACAACACTTCTACCAATCTAGTTATTACAGGGAAAATGAAAAATGAGGAAAACCGAAGGCAGGTTATCAATTGTAATAAGTCACTGAGGAATTATGTCAATATACTCTTAAAATTAATTAAACTAGCTCCACAGATCACGCGGTGAGTCCACGAGTAAGAAATATCATGTACAAAAATCTTAAACTAAAGTTCCCCAAGTTTTCTCGCGAATGAGAGTCGAAGTTTGATGATTGTGTGCTTTCTCGGGTTTTTTGGCCATTTTTAGCATTACACTTAATCCAAAATAGCATCCTGGATTTTTCTGATAGTCGATGAGCTGAGTTTGCACAAATCAAAGTCAAAGGAAAAGCCGGAATCCATTGTCCACAAATCCCGGCCACAACTATCAACGACTATGTCGACGACCTCCTGGAGTTTGTCGGGATCATCGATAGTGCTGATCCGGGCATGGAGTTCTTGCAAATTACCCATTTCCGGTGTGTACATACCCGAGGCATTGGAGTGATTAAATGCAATACCGGGACTTAATCCGTTGCTACTAATTCCGTTCCCGGGATTAGGTGAGGCATAAGATTCAACGGAGGAAATTGAAGAATCTGACGAGTGTGGATCAACTTCGAATGTTTTCTTCTTGTGCTTTTTGGATTTCTTACGGGATTTACGACTTTTTCTCTCTTCTAGAAAAATCGAAGAATTATGGTTAAATGTAATTAAGACTGGCTTAAAATAATGACGGGAACTCACCATCAGTGCGTCGGTGATGAGAATCCTTTTTGACTTTGACGGAGCTACTGGAATTAGGCTTTTCCATTGGAGACTGACTCCTGGCGTGGTCTGGCGTTAGACTGGATGATGAAGTTGAGTGTTTCCGCCGTTTTGGCGGTGGTGATGGCAGACCTGAGGAGCGTGAGGAAGAAGATGCTCGAGAAGAAGCTGGAGAATGTTCTGGAAGCGATGCTTCGCTACCACTTTCACTATCACTTCGTTGATGAGAGCGTCTTCTGGAGGATGAAGTGGAGTTGGCAGCGGCTATTCGTTTATTTGACTTTTCCATCATCTCCTCATGCTCTGACTCGACCTCGGATTCCTCCTCCTCTTCAGAATTGGCTTCACTTCCTGAACTAGGAGAAGCGCTTGAAGAGGAGGCAGCGGAACTGAGTGAAATTGGACTCAATTGGGATTTCTCAACTCGTTCTTTCTTCACTTCGAGCTCAGGTTCCTTTTTCATGTCTCTCCTCATTGTCATAGGTTCTGGAGTGGAGGGATAGGAATCTTCTTCATCTTCAACTTCCACTCTGCTCCGCTTTGAACTCCGCTTCTTAGATTTCTCGGACTTTTTTCGTGACTTGTCAGAGACACTAGTGGATGAAGGGGAAGGCGTAAAAATGTCAGACTTCTTGGATTTCCTGGGCACTGAGGAGTGTTCAGGTGGTAACATCTTCCTCATTTTTTCCTCACTTTTACTCCGATGCTCACCAGAGCTACGGCGTGATTTTGAGGATTTCGATGAGGAAGGTTCATAACCTGATGACGGACTGTCGAGCATAGGGGACTTTGGAGACTTCGATGACTTTCCCCCATGTCGATCAGCAGGAGACCTCGACGGCATTTTCTCAGCTTTCCCACCACCGTTGGTTTCACCAAAAATCTTCTCCGCTTTGCCTACCTTGCCACTGCTAGCGGACCTAGAGTCTTTCGATGGGCCGCTGGGATTGGGAGATCCTGACACAGTGCTTGTAGTCAGAGACGGAGATCCACGCTTAATTGGAGTTCCAAATAAGGTCTCAAATGAGTTCTTAGGACTGGCTTTCGCTGAATTTGTACTTGAATGCTTAGAGGACTTCCCACCCGACGAATGGGGAGAGTTGTAGGATGAACCACCACCAGAAGAAAAGTTGTCACCACGATGTTCCTTCTCCTTGTGCACTTTTCCGCCACCTTTCAGCAGCTTCCTTGCAAATTCTTCACTGGGGAAGTTGAATATTAGTTTCTCTTTTCGAGATGGTGTGATGGGAGGTCCATGGGATTGCAAGAACAAATCGTAAGGGAATTCTGCCTTCCTAGGGTCCTCTTTGTTTCTGAATAGGATCTGAAAGGAGAGAGGAAAGACGTCGTCAGTCTCTGCAGCAGCAGCGATCTATAGTAAGACTAAACGGCCAGTGCTGACAAGGCAAATTCGTGCTGAAGAAATAATAGCTCTGTTTATCATAATGCGATTGGAAGTGGAATGGTACCTCGATGGTTATAATGAAACCAGCGTAACCCGATTCTCTGACGACAAATGGTGGCTCCTTCACAACTGTCAAAGGACAAATATTTTAGTCTATGATTTATACTATCACAAACTATAGACGAGAGGAAACTTACCACGTCTTGGCTTTGGAAAAGACTCGTGCAAATTGAAGATGACACGCTCAACAAAGGACTGGATAGGGCCTTGGTCGCTTTTGACATAAACTTCCCAGTCGTGCGTGTAACCCTCGATTGTAGGTTTCTCCCGGATCGACGCCCTGTGTCCCAGCGTCAGTTCCAGGAATATCTTCTGCAAAACAAAAGAGAATTTTAATTGATATAAAATACTTCCTGATTCCTCCTCCAATGGGACACTCTCACGAGGATTTACATTAGAACACTGAGGACTCTTTCCTTTCTCCAATCCATTTTACGACTAGAAATCCCCTGTCATTACCCTAATTAAAACGCTATTAAAATTATTAAAACCGACACCCCAGCCAAAGACAAAAGACGATATTCAGTGCTTCAAATGTCAAAACCTTATCGTCAAGAACAAAGCCTTTAGTAGCACCACCTTATCAGGAAATTAAAGTCGAATAGTTCTTTAGCCATCCTTTCGGTCATTCTTTTTATTAGCTCTCCAGTGTCCCGAATTCAAGAGCCTTTAATGTCCTTTACCTTCAATAAATAAATAGAAATGTCAATAATACTGACAGTTAAAACTCCACTCCCATCCTAAATAGCCATTTGACAATCGGAAGTGTATTGGTTTTAGTTATTTATTTATACCCTTTTAACGATAGGTCCCGATTAAATGAATTATTAACTAGGCCAAGCTGTTAAAATTACAGTTACAACCTTGGAGAAAGCGAAATGTAAACATTACCCACATTATAATTAAACCGGAAGGGACAGCAGGTGAGCAATTAATTCTCAAATAAGCAAAAGTGGTTCATTATTACTAAACTAATAATAATTTCTCACCTTATTCGAATTGGCCATGGTCTCAGGTCTCAGGTACCACAGAGGTTGACCTATCGCTGAAGTAGTGAGGTATTCAACGTAACTGGAGCTGTCATCGGTGACATGTTGGCAACGGTACGGATTTCATGATAGCGAAAGTGACAGTTTCCAGGTGACAGACGAGTGATAATAAATCCGAAGAAGGCACTGTGCTTATAAGGAGACGGAGACACCGACAATTTAACCCTGGCCACTGGAGACTGGACCGATTCCTGCAAATTCAAGGTCATTACTGGGTCAAAAGAAGGTACTTTATAATCACAACACAACGTGTTCAGGACACACAGGATCTATTGTTATTGGCCTTTGGGCTTGATTTAATTTGTAATTACCTTGATTAATTGGACGAGGAAGCAGAGATCTAAAGCCTATACGAGTGAGTCTTGATTGATTTACATCTTGATTAATTAATTGGCTCAAGTGTCTCGCCAGGTCCAAAAACACCAAGTTTTGGAAAGCGAAATTGATCCACTTTTTTCAGCTGTGGTGGTTCAGACTTGGGCGCCCCAATGGACTATTTACTCAAAAAAAATCTCAACTTCCGCTTTCCAAAAAAACGTTTTTTCTTCGTTTCAAGCGTCACTTTCCTTATGCTCATGCTCAGGACTCATCACTGACCCGTGACCTCTGATCTTCTGATTAATCGTTAGCTTAGCGCTTCTTTTTAGCACCATTGCTTGCTTTACACTAAAACTAATCCTAAACGAAGAGGTTGCTTGCCTATCGAAGAATTTTTTAGAATTTCTAAAAACAGGGTAATTGTCCATCATTTTTGGAGGCTTCCTATTGGTTGATTGTTGATTCTGATGAAATGTTGCTGTTGTAAAGAGTTGACATTACACAATTTCTTTTCAAGCGTTCATCTCTTGGTGTGAAGAAGCGAAAAATAAAAGCTTATCTTTTCACTCCCTTTGGATTCTTCCAGTCGGCAGGAGCTCATCAGGTGGCAGAAGGTCAACAGGTCATTTGTTTCCCATTACCAATAAAATCTTAGTTGGAATTTGAAGGCTCATCATGAAGGTAAAATCGAAATTTGACTGGCGTTATTGGATAATTGTAATTCTGGCAATTTCTGGGTTTTAGGTTGGAATTATTGGTGGCTCGGGACTGGACAACCCGGACATTTTGGAAAACCGGCGTGAGGAAATTGTGGAAACGATTTTTGGAAGTCCGTCAGATGCGTTGATCCACGGAACGATCGGTGGTGTGGAATGTGTTTTACTGGCTCGTCATAGCAGGGCTCATGATATCTCACCCTCGAATATTAACTACAGGTAAAGGTCAAATTGACTCAAAGAGACTAATGGTGAATTGGGAATAAAATGGGAATTTGGGTTTTAGGGCGAACATCTGGGCTCTGAAGGAAGCTGGATGCACTGTGGTTCTTGCGTCAATGGCATGCGGCTCTCTACAGGAAGATGGTAAAGGAATAATTAAAAGCTAATTGATGCTGAATTTTTCTTTTCTTTCCAGTACGCCCAGGGGATTTGATATTCATTGACCAGTTCATCGACAGAACGACCCAGAGACAACAAACGTTTTACGATGGGAAAACCAAAGGGGGACCAAAGGGTATCTGTCATCTACAAATGGATACTTCATATCACCCGAAAGTGAGGGCTCTGCTAATGGACGTGGCCAAGGACCTTGGGATTCATTATCATCCTACTGGAACTTGTGTAGTCATTGAGGGACCAAGGTTTTCCAGCGTAGCTGAAAGCAGGATGTACAAGTCATGGGGAGCTGATGTCATAAATATGACCACTGTACCAGAGGTAAGCACTATAGCTATAAAGCTTGGCTTCATTCGTATAAACCAATTTCGGAAACCAAAATTCACTTTGATTACTCTGTCCAGGTCATCTTGGCGAAGGAAGCTGGTCTCTTGTACGCGACCGTTGGAATGTCAACGGATTACGACTGCTGGAGAGAAGCAGAGGAGAACGTCGCAGCCGACTCTGTGGTTAAAACTTTCAAAGAAAATGCTTCCAAAGTTACCAAACTTTTCTTGGCAGCGGTGCCGAAGATTGCAGCATCCGATTGGACCCATTCCATTGAGACACTAAAGGTAAACCTTCATTTTGACCTGCGGGGTCACAAGCAGTAATATTTTCTGGTTATTTGCAGGGAGCTATCAAGAGCGGAACAATGGTGGCTTAGTTCATCTCATTTCCAAGGTTCTTCCTGATATTATTCTAAAAAAGTTCCACTCCAACTTGCCATATCTGGAAACAATAACACTTTGTGTTCAAAGTAAAATGGTTAGCTTGTAATTGTAATTTTATTTCAAAATTTTGACTACTGCATCATGCCTGACTTGCTTTTCGAAAGAACTAAATCTGACTGCGATTTACTAAGCACAAGGCTACGACAGAATGATTATTGACAGGATAAAGACACCACGAGTTTCCAAAACTAAACTGCATTTTTAGTTCTTACGCTAAATTCCAAGTTCCGGCTGTTCCAGTTGAACCTTGTTTCCAAAACCGAAGGTTTCTGCTAACTTAAGTGGAAATGTTGAATGGAATGTAACCTTGAGTCATAGCACCACCACACGGAAAAGATACTCATCGTTTTCTACCCAATTTCTAATTCATACTTTAAAAATCCCTGATTAGTGATTATGTGTGGAAAATTCTGTCAGCAGGACTCGGGTAACTGAAATAGGAAGATCTGGAGAATAATTTTGAACAGAAAAATAAACGATGACTCTACATTTGATGGAACGTGAGCGTGACCCTGCTGCATTTTTAGAGCTTGGAAGTTTCCACCATCTCGATATCGAGTTTATAGTAGACATATGGATAGTAGTCAGCCTGGCCAAAGGTCATTCCTGGCATGTCCATCGACTGTACCAAACCAAATGGATAAGAATTGTTCTTTTGTGGTTAGCAGTTAATCAAAAACTTACGTCAGCATTCTTAGGGTTGGAGCTGCCGCTGGAGTCTAGATGTGCGTACATTTGGTTCAAAACTTCTCTCACACGTTTCATGGATTTCTTATTAGGGTGCATGAGTACTGCCTGGAAGTTTACTGGTAACCCGTACCTGAAAAAGCCAAGTTTTAGGACACAAGATTTTTTGAAAGATGAAACACGGTATTACCGAAGAACTGACTCAACAAAGACACGGAGTGCCTTCACGTGAATCCATGCAGTGAATGCTTCACTAAAATTGACTTTGATCCATCTCACTAACGGCCCCTGAAATCATCGGATTATGACCTTTGAACAAATTACTATAGACTAGATGACCTACAAATTGCTTCTTTTTATCAGTTGCCAACTTTGTGAGTTGACTCCTTCCAGCATCCAGTTCCGACTCATTGTATGTAAAATCTCGGACGACGAACCTTTAGCGAAAATGAAATCGTATTTTAAGATACTCCAGAGCCTAGGATCATCAGCCCAGTTGAAACAAACCTGCTTTCTCGACAATGGTGCTTGAACTCATCAGCAACTTTTCTGAACAGCGTCACAGTGAACAAGCCATGCTCCTGGTCTTCGAAGATAAGGTTTGATGAGCGAGGAACAACCATGTCCGTCAGTTTCTCATACTTCAATTTCCAATCATTAAAAGTAGCCCTACAAAAGCCAGAATTAGAGCCTTAGAGTTGGTGGTTTCAATTTGACTCACTTTGGAACAACGACGACGAGGGTGACAAGATATTCCGAGTCCAGAATGAAATGTTCCTTCTTGACAATATCCGCAAGGTTTCTAGTAATTAGGCTTCCACTAGGAAAAATTCAGAAATGTCAACTTAAACAGGTTCCCTGGTTCAGCCTAGGTTCATACTCATGACAAAACGAGGCAATAAGAATTATTACGTCTGCTTTTTTTCCAAGCTCTGAAGACTCCCTTTCAGATTGTTGTAGGCCTGGGACTTGACTTTGAGATCTGTGTCAATTTGACCGACCTGCTTCCCTATTATCTCAGCTAAATTCCTCAGGGACTGCTTCAGTGGGTACTTTGCCATGTCCCATTGGTACTTGGTTATGTACGTGGCCAAATCAGCTATAGAAAACAGTAACAAAACAGTCATCATCAACTTTCAGGCAAAAGCGTGTGTTTGAAATTACTATTATTCGCTTGGAGATTCTCTGCAACTTTATCCCTCTGATCCTCCAGGATTTCACGTAAGTATGCTGCGATCTTCCTAGTGACCCCTTCCACGTAAGTGTCCAATTTCCCGAGGTCATCTGAAAGTCCTACCAATTGATCCAACGTGCCAACCTGGAAAGCATAATATGATTATTAGAATGTATAATTTGACCACACCCTTGTTTACAAGTTACCTTCAAATCTGGTATTGGGAATTTCCAATTAGCTGATAGGTTCTGTTGTTTGCTTGTTTGGTTGTTCAAGTTGTCGAATGCTTGAGCAGGCGTTTTATCCCCTGGGACAGAGACTATCCAGTACTCGGTTGACATGATTTTGACCTCGCAGTGACCTTCTGTCACACACAACTCTAACAATTAATGCAGCGATAATTAAAACAGGTGAAGAGCCCAGCCCAACCCAACAGATGCGAAATTCAACGCCCTTCCCTTCCCACAACGCAAGTCTCACAATACCCCAAAATCATTCGAAAAGAAGTCTATCTAAAACAACGATTTAGACGGTTTTGATTAATTACTAATAAAATCTTAGATGCTAAAGGTTATCGATTAGATCAATATAATCACCAATTTTATTTTGGAGCAAAAATAATCTTCAAATTTCAAGTTAGAATACATTTTATTCACCGTTAATCATGAATTTACCCATCATTCCAGGCTAAAGTTTTTCCAGCCAAGCGAAGCGAGGCTTCATTTTTAAATGAATGATACACGAGTTTGTGGTAAATGTAGCACTCAAGAGCAGTTTAGAGTACTGAGAGGTTGACCCCTTGTGGTCAAAGTTGAAAAAGGAAACTCTTGAAACTCAAACTCCAATTATCTATCCCAGATTATTTTCTAAATAAACTATAAGAATGCTATAAGAATACAACGCTACAGTACTTGACCTGTTATAACCCGAAGTAATGTTGACTTATGGTTGGCTTAACCTTTAACCTTTAAAAAGTCAAAACCATGCTAATCAATGTTTTAGGGGTACCACAAAATTCCCAGCGGGAGGAAACACATTGTTCATAAACACGTGAAATCCGTGAAATCGACAATTATTTCTGATTTTAAAGCCAATTAATTGAGGTTCAATTTTAATGTAATTTCTGCCATAGTTTATGGTATTTCTAAGCATTCTTGCGATGGGAAGACGACACAGAGAATACACGATAGAATCGGACTCGGAAGACGATGGTAAAGTCGCGAAGCAAAAGAAGAAGTCTCCTCGTGGTATCACGGAAGTCGACTTTAGTCGGGTATGATTTTATAGACAAAGTCACTATAATTGATTAATTAATTGATAATTATGTCCACTTTAGCTTCCGAACAGCGTCATTGAAGGGTTGCAGCCGATTGATAGCAGTGAAGTTGTATTGCAAGCAGAAGAACTCCAGGCAGGGTATGCAGAGCAAGTATGGATACTACAGTGCCCTCAAAATGTAAGTTAAGTGAATATTTGATCCTTACAAGAGGTCATTGTGCTACATTTTGCTACTAAATAGGTCGAGCTTGGGCCTTTGATTCAAGGGAAGAAGTTGTATTTAGGCAGGCCTTCGCAGATCATAACATCAGAAGCTGACGAACGATCTTTCGAAGTCATTTCTCTTCCGCATAAGGGCAAAAGCGCAGAAGGTGCTATCGCACTTTTGCCAAATGCGTCAGGGAAAATGGAGCTTGGTGAGTCTTGATTTTTTAGAATGAATGGACAGCTTATGAATTTTTAGCTAAAGCAAGTGTTCCTTCCAGTCTCCTTTCCGGTGGCAGGACACATTATTGTGAAAACAGCAGTGGAAGAACAGGCGAAAGTAAGCCCTATGCTGAGCCCAAAGAAAGTCCATCAATTGCCCTCTGGGTTGAAAGTTCGACATCCAATATACGGCACTGACTACGAGAATATCGTTGAACCCGCCCCATCATCCAAGTCATTCCACAAGGAAAAACGGAACAAGAGGAAGACGTTGCCTGATGTTTCTGCATTTGAGACTAATGACTTCCAACCTCACCCAAAGAAGTTACGAATTCAACAAGAGACGCAACAAGTGGCTAAAAAGTCTAGCAAGAAGAAGCAAATCGAGGTAGTAGACGTTGAGTCAGAAGAAGAGAGCTTCACGCCAAAGAAGAAAGCGAAGAAACGGCCTGAAGTTGAATTTGTGACAGAAATTGAGGTCATATCGAAGAAGACAAAGAAGAAGCAAGTGGAAGTCGAGCCAGAAATAATTATCTTGCCTTCACCGAAGAAGAAGAAGCACGCGGAGGTCAACGGAGGGGTCAAATCGGAAATTGAAGTGCCGAAAATGAAGAAGGGTACCATCAAGGATGAGATTAGGAAAAAACGGAAATCTGAATACGTAGAATAACTCCAAGATTCTTTCGTCCAGCCTCCTCCACCATCCAAATCAAAGCGGAGAAAGGAACATTAAAATGTTTATTTTCAGTTACTTCATTCACGATGGATTTACTTGGCTCGGGAAATGTTTTCTTCAAAGTGACCTCTGAAGTTTCCAGCAGGTTCGTAGTGAGCCACAACATAGCTATCTCCTCTGGCGCAAAAGGCTCGTCCGATCCCTTCAAAATCACAAAAAAAAAGTTAACAATTTTCTCTAGGACTTTTAACGTAATAATCTACCCATATTCCTTGAAGATTTCCATACGAGCTGCGTAAAATGCCCTGAAAAGTTCCAGATTTTTATTAACCAATTCACTTTATTCCCTAAACTTTAACCTGTTCCTTTTTGTGGTTCATGTTTGTTAAAATTGAATTCCTTGATCTCAGAATACCACTGCTCTACTGGAATGTTGCCAGTTATGATCTTCGTTGACCAGTAGACATTCTCCCCCAAGTTAGTATCGCTATGAGCCATTTGTTGCTGTTTCGCGAGCTATTTCACAAGAACCACAGAAATTAAAATCATCGCTCATTCAGTCATGACCAATCAGAATCACCTGGACAGCCCAAGCCTGTGCTGAAGCACAAAGCTAGAGAAATGTTAGAAAAGCGAATTGAAGCTGAGTTAGCATTTGGAAGCGCAGAGTTAGCAAAAGGAGAACCTGTTTATCCAGGACCAATGGCGGAGCCGAGTGCCGTGCGCGGAATTCATTGTGAGCATTCAACGCCGCTTGCAAAAATTCATCGTTGGGGATACCAGTAAGAGGGAGGGGAGCCTAGATCGAATCCCATTCGGTAACATTAGCTTAGCATCATCGGTTCATTAGACTCTTGACCTTTTGACTTTGACGTGGAGGATTCGAAGCTCCTGAGCTCATAGCTGTGGTCATTGATGTCGTGTTATGAAACGGGGTGTTTGAACCCTCTGTCTGGGTGTCAACTTTCTTTGTCGTGGACTCTGTCCCATCCGAGTATTTCTCAACGGTCGTCGTCGTTGTCGTAATCACTCTCGTTCCCTTGAAACATAATTGAAATGTCATCGCTCTGAAAATGGATCCGGATGGGAATTACATCTGCCTTGTTCTCTACGGCCTTTGAGACATTCGTAGATCGACCAACTATCGTCTTTCCAGCCATGTTTCTCCAGTTGCTGGAAAAATTGTGCAGCAAATTGTCCTTTGCTACGCAAATTTTTATGAGCAAGAAGCAACGTGAGTTTTCGAGCAAACAAGCATGGTCGCTTATGCGTTTCTCCAGACGACTCAGTGGAGACGCTTTGGTAGAGAATATGGGTTATATCTGACCTTGCTCTCGAGATTTTTTGCAGCGTTAGCTATTTAACAAAGTTCTACTCGGCATCTTAATCTAATCGCCCTTTCAACATTCAATTGTCTCCTCTAGTCACGTAGGCTTCGGTTTTTTGTTCAGAAATTCGGAGATCCCATTTCATTTTTCAACTGCATAAGGAAAGGTTGGCTTTGGAAAGAGTTCCTGCCGTTGGAAAAATTAAAACTAAATTCCCTGTATTTTCAGGTTTAACTTAGTTTAGTTTGCCTTGACATTGACTGAAATGGAAAAGGTCAACTTAGGTCAAGTGCTCATTGTGTCTCTGACCTTGTCATGCCTCTGGTCATCGTCACATTTTGTCAGTGGTCACTCAAAGTACGTACCAGACACGGACGAAGTCTGTGAAACAATGATGCCTCATCACAAGCGAGAGCCACAGACCTCAGACTCGCCCTACAAGGTCATTGTCCATGCGGAGAAAGTACAGCCCGGAAAATCCATCTCTAGTGAGTGACCGCAAATACCAGAATTCTAATCAGTAAAATAAATATTCTAATTCCGCAGTAAGCTTGGTCTCTGAGGAAGGGAACCGTCGCCAATGTCGCCTATCAAGAAGATTGCGCTGTAGGAAAATCCATGACGGTGAAATGTGGATTCAAAGGGTTCTACATCCAGGCAAGAGAGACAAGGGAAAACCGTCCGGTCGGGAAATTCACACCGAAGGATGACCATTCGGTGAAAGTACATGACTGCAACGGTGGCTCTGATGTAAAAGCATGTTTTATGGCATTTTTGACACAGATGGTAAAATCCACTTGTACTTTTTCAGAATGCAGCTTTTCATGGGGTCAAAGGACACAAGACCAATGTCACTCTGGAATGGACGGCTCCGGCTGATTTCCAAGGGAAAATCGTTTTCATGTAAAAGCAAAAAATTCACTATCAGAATCTGTACATCGGACTCTCTACCTGACAAGATTTTGAAATTTTTTAGAACGACGTTTGTGAAGAAATATCACAAGTTCTGGACGAATGTGAAATCATCGCCTCTCTCAGTCCGAACTCCATATGGCAGGAGCCGAATTATAAACCATTAATTAATTGTTCCTTTTGTAAAATTTTATGTTATTGACCAAGTATACATTTTTCACTGTTCCTGAGTATTCCGGAAGCAAAAGAAGCCAAGGATTCCTGCGACAATCAATGCCAAGAAAGCACCGATCCGACCTGCTTGGCCAGTTGCTGGAGTAGCTGGCTGATCAGCGACAGCAACGTCTCCATGTGCTGGTTTTCCAGCTTCAGCTCCACCCTTTTGACTGTTTTAAAAAAATGTTTGTAAAATTTTGGAGTTTAATAATTAAGAAATGAAAATGACTTACTTTGGCAGTACGTTTACTAAGAAATCGTCGAAATTGCCACGAGGGTAGTAATTGGCAACCACATAAACCACATGCATTCCATCGGGTCTGACTGCTTTTGAGTAAGCCACTCCGACATCAGTAGTTCCCTTCCAAACCTTAAATAATAAATTGTAATTAATTCAATAATATAATTTATACGTTAATTAAATTAATCGTAATTACCAACTGGGTAAAGTGTACTGAAAATAGTCAAGAAAATGCTTTTAAAATATGACCATTTTAAGGGTTTTTAAAATTGGAAAGAGCTTACGGATTTCCTTGTTGTTATCAAACGGGAAGCCACTGGAAATTATTAATAAAATTCATTAGGATTTTTACCATTAGAATTGAGGTTGATTATAGAATTTAATTTCAATCTTACGTTGCGTAGTTGTAGTCGTGGTGTTCCTCATACCAGCCTTAAAATACATGGAAATTATTAATTAAATTAAGAACATCGTTCTTGGGTCAAAGGTCAGTAGTTACCAGTAACGGCCTTGTCCGCATCCAATGGAGTCTCGAATGAATTTGCACTGTAGTAAAGATTTTCTCCGAGCTTTGCTGTCCTCAGGGCTGGATTGTGTTCGACCTTGAATGTCTCCGCAATATGATTGGCATACGCTTGGCTCACTTCGCATAACTGGAAAACCGTGGAAATTTTGTAATTGTGTAGGGATTTTTTAGAATGTAATTACCGATTTGTTGTAGACCAATGGATCTGCACCATGAAGCAATCTGTACTCGTTGTGCTTCTTGATGGATTCCTCGATCCAATCCAACGGCGTAGTACTCGGGACCTAAATAAAAATGTCACATTAATTTAGACCATCCCATGGTGAAAGTTCGGAGAAAGCCGAGTTTTACTTTTGGTGCACCCCCTGAAACAGTGCCAGTCTCGTCTCTGAAAAATACGTTTAAAGTAAAATGGAGCTTTGACCTTGGATCCGGGGTCTTACGGCGTTGGTTCTATTGGTGGTTCTGCTGCCTTTTCGGCAGGCGGGGTTTCAGCGGCGGGAGTTTCAGGGGCGGGGGGTTCGACGGCGGGTTCCATTGGTGGATCTGCTGGAGCAGCGGGTTCTGCAGGGGGCTCGTCTTGTCCAAGTGTGACTGAAACAGCGATGAGGAAGACTAACAACACGGTCTGATGTGACCTCATGATATTACAAAAGGATTCAAAATTCGAGTGAACCACGGTTCTACGATTTCTAAACTAACTTACCAAGGCGGATGGCTACTTGTGGGATGTCGGTCCAAAGCTTTTCCGACAATGTAATCAACATCAACCCAATTAGCTAAATTGCGCTGTAGAAATTCTGACCAAGAACTTATCTTATTGCGGCGTGGTGGTTGTTCCGGATACAACTAGGATCCAATGACTTTTTCCGATTGGTCAAGAGTGGCCCAGCGACCTTGAGAGGCGACTGACTCATCGATCTGAACACGTCATTTTGCGATATCCACAGAATAACTGAAGAATCGAACGAAAAACGGTAGCAATGATTCCTGGATTACTGAATCCGGTGTTGAAACTAAAAGATGTGAATTTGTACATTTATTTTACGATATTTTGCGGTTTCGAACGTTGGGATTCACGATTTGATAAACTAAAGGATTTTTCACTATCATTTGCTACGCAGTATACACTGGGGTTGATTTTTAACCGGGCAGTTTCAGTAGCTTGAAGCATACTTTCCAAGGTCATCTTCATCAAGCGATGACACGGATTCACCAGAGTAGGATCGTTCACGGGTTGATTTGGCCATATCCCCAGCACCACTGTTGTCCTCCTCTTCGTCGAACGAGGACACAGACTCGGCGGAATTCAATCGCTTCCGGCGACTCTTTGATTTACGCTGATTCTTCTTCCGCTGGCCCAAGATTGAAGAGTTGCTGCGATAAATCTGACGTTTGACTTCATCGCTGAATCGCACCGTCTTCTTCTGACTTGGGGATCCAGTGGCAGTAGCAGGCTCGGATGAACAGTCACCACTATCTTCGAACGGCTCTTCAAAGACAGGCTGCAAAGACGAGGTTCCATCATCAAGACTGCTTATCAAGATTCCACTATTGGTGCTTTCGGATGATGCTTCACTTCCTTCGAGTGAATCCAATGATGCCCGAGGGACGAATGATATCGGTCGCTTCAAAGTCTTGACAGTCACTATCAGTTTCCTACCGGTCTTGTCGAACACCGCCTTGGCTGAATCTTCAATGACTTTATGTGGAAACTTGACCTTTAGGTAATACAGAGCCTTTTCGTCAGATTTCAGCTCGAAGCTTTCACCGTCATCCACCACATCGGCATCCAGAGTGGTCGAGTCCTTGAGGAGTGGCAAATCAATTGTGAGGATGGTTTCATCCGGAATGTTTTCATTGACAGTCATGCGTTGGAAATCTGTGCAGTAGTCTTGCATGTCGACATAAGACCGATATTTCAATCCATGCTTTGGCGTAGTCCAGCCGGAGTAATCAATTTCTTTCTTTGAGATCGGAATGTGCATCTATAGAAAGAAAGAAACGTTCGTGTAAACTGACAAATGGAAAATGAAGCACTGGAGACACTCACTGTTGTTTCAGTCGGGTGAGTTGCAGGGTTATTATTCCCTTTGGTTTTCGGCTTTGACTTTTTGGAACGGGTTGAAGATTGCCCTTCGGTCGAAGGTTTCGGATGGTTTTGTGGTCCATCCATTTCCGGTGGCTGCTCCTTGCCAAGTTGTTCTTGATCAATAATATGAGGAGGCTGGTCACCGTTTTTGTACTTGATCACGGCCGCATTTCGCAAGCCTTTGTACCTGTAGAACAATGAAAATGAAAACAATGGTGATTGCAACTGTATATGAAGCTGTAAAAGCAGCCGTGAGCGCCTGCGCACTAACTTCATTTTGGGACGCTTGACATTATTTTTGTCCAAGGTAACATTGAAGCTCGTCTCCACAGCTTCGATTGCAGTTTGCTCCAGCTTGCTCTGCAGCAGGGAATTCCTCTTTGCCAGCTCCAACGCTTCCGGATTGAAGATGACATCGTAGACCATACATTTTTGACCCGCTTTGTCAAAATCTTCTCTCCCTTGGCTTTGGGTGTACGGAATGGACCAAATGCTCCCATGCCTGGAATAAAAATAAAAATCTCCAGGAAAATTCTCAACTTTAGTTAAAGCCGCGCATACTTGTTATCCTGCACTCCAGTCCCGAAGCTAGGTTTCCGAATGAGCGGATTCGAGCAGATATTGATGAATCCCTTCTTCTCTCCATTGACGCTCGTCTTCAGGACATAAGCACCAATGGGATTCACAAAATGGACAGTATTCCCACGTTCTTTTTCCAGTTGACGAAGTTCAGATTGATAAGTTGTTTGGTTCACCGGGTCCTGGGGTTAATATGAAGCATTTGGGTTAGCATTTCCAGCCAGCGCACAGTCTACAGCTCAACTTACTCTAACTTCCTCAACATATTCCGTCAGGAGCTTCCGAAAGTTTTCATTCTTCAGCGCAGTCTTCAGATTCTCTAGCTCACTTTGCTTGATTTCAAAATCCTCTTGCCGAGGTTCGCCCAAGGAAGAATACATTTCATCAATTTGGTTCCGTAAAGGTGGTTCACAGTTCTCAGTCATCGTTGACATTCTCTGGAGAAAATAACCAAAATTAAAATTCACTGGAGAAATCCTGAAAATGTTCTGGATAAAATACAAGAAGACAGAACTAATAGAGCTGGAATGCTTGTTTGCTATTTTGCAAAAAAAATAAAATGTAACTGCGGCGTGGGGCGTGCTAGTGCCTAGGTATTAAAAATCCTTCGTGCATATGACATGTCAACTTGGATGTCAAATGTGTATCATTTCCACCATTCCAGTGCACTTTTCTACTAAAAATTGAAGTGCTTCGTCATTTTTCAGTGATTCATAAATTTTCCATGAGTTAGCGCAGAGCGCTAGATTTTAGAGGTCGTCCAGTGGAGATGCGTATTACAATTTAAAAAGTCCGGAGTTTCTTTGTAGGGGGGGAGGATAAACACACCAAGTGCATGCGTTTTGCATGGGGTTTACTCGGTTTATCCTCCCCCCTACAAAGAAACTCCGGACTTTTTAAATTGTATGACGGTAGACTAATGTGTTTGCATAACCTACATTTTCTCCCCAAGGTCATTCTCTTTTTGAGGTCATTCCAGCCAACTGGAGTCAGCAGAAAATGTGCACTTACACAAAACAAGCCAAAAATGACTATAAATAGGAAAGACGCATACAAGATCTGCCGATTGTTATAATTTCTGGCTGAAATGAAAGTGAATTTCTAAATGGCATCTGACTTGTTCATCCTGCTAATAACCTGACGTGTACTTTTGTAAATGGCTGACAATGGCAAATGACAGTGACAATTAAGGCAACTGGTTCTAAAGCTCAAGTCCCCATGACCCTTAACCCCTGTCAAGTTAATAGTAATTACCTTTCAATTTGGTTAAACTTTGGCGTCGTTTAGTTTTCCTTTTGTTTACGTCCGGTGTATGAAGCAGGCCAGGCAGGAGAGGTTAGCAACAAAACGGGAGATTCACGGCAGACTCTTCTAGAATGCTTTTTCCCATTCTGAATTTCATCATACAGAAATGGGCCAATGAAAACCAGAAAATACAACAAATTAAATGGCCTTAATTAATGCAAATTGTCCAGGAAGTTCTGGTTTATGACAATTTATTCCAAGAGTAGGAGAGGGTATGATGATTAATTTAGATTTGAGGAGGTTTAGGATTTTCGATTAGGTTTTTTAGATGATTTGTGAGAGCAGGATTCCAAGGGAGATTACAAATACTTTCAGTCCATTTCCGGAAGTAGCACTGCTCAGGACGTTCTCCTTCCGCTCAGTGATGAGGTCGTAATTTGCTTTTGATTCTTGAAACAGAGCACCGACGTAAATATACTGATGGGGATCTTTTGCTTCAGCGAAAGCAACGCACATTTGCTCAGTGGCTGGAAATCAAAAGAAATTAAATTTGAACTTTCTCTTGAACTTTCTAAAAAAGAAAGTTTGAAACTGACCTTTCCAGATAAGGCGGACAAAATTCCCTGGAAAGAAATTCTGGATTTCATATGGGTTCTTTTTATAAAGGAATTTATAAACCTGGAGATTCTCCGTCGCTGCGGACATGGTGGTAGAACTCGTAGTTTTTTCCATCGCTGTACCAGAGGTCAATCAAATCTTCAGGCTTGAATTTGGTCTTCGACTCGAGAATCAATGCACCACAGTCTGACTTTGAAAGGGCTTTCGTATCGTTCTTGGCTGCCAATTTGTTAGCCCATCCTTGAGCGCTTTTGCAAAGCTATGGTACGTACAAAAGAGTAAGTTTTACGTATAGTTATGAAATTGAAGCTAAGATTTTGAAGTGAAGCTGAATCTTACGGCGCTTTCTTGATCCAATTCTGGAAGTGTCGGGACGGAATGGAATCGACGAAGTTTATTCACGGCTTCCAAAGTTCCAGCGATAAAGTCATTCGGGGTGGTAACATTCACAGCATTCTGGAATAAAAACTTGAATCAGCAATTCTCAGACATTTTGCTTTTTGAAAACTAACGTTGTCAAAGTTTTTCCAAGTGTTCCAACAACTGTGATCAGGTGCGCTGGAAGTGCGGACTACTGTTGGCGGCGGAGTGCTTGTGATTGGGTCTCCTGAACTGCCAACGGTGACTAGCTTGCCTGTGATGTCAACAAAGGCTTCGATTACCTTCCCAGGAATGTCAACAGTGGGTCTGACTGGCCGTCCTGAACTGTCAACTGGGTCACTCAGATGCTTTAGGGGTGGAGCAACCTTGCTACTTGTGTACAAGAATCTGGGAAAATTGATAATTAACGTCATTTCAAAGCTAATCAAAGGATTTGGATGCAACTTACGGGCTGGAGAGCCAAGGGTCAATGTTTTCAGCCTCCTCCCCCTCGATGTTTCCTTTGGGACTGAAAGCGACCAATGAGAGGAGAGCATTTTCATTCAAGTGACAATAGATATCAAAATAATTGTGATTTTACTAGTAATGGGCCACAACATAGAGCGTTTGTTTTCCTTCAGCATTTGGTTGACTGGCCGCATAGGAAATGCACACGCTTGTAGTTGACTGCCAGACCACTTGGTTGAATGACGCTGGAAATGACAAATGAATTCTGGAATGACCTTTTTAGAACAGAGATGCCATGAACATTAGACTTTACCAAGGATGTTCAAATTTTCTTTTGGATCAAGTGCATCCAAGTTGTAGCGGATGATAGCATCGTACCAGCGATCGACCGGGGTGGAGCCATAGACCCGAACGTTTTTTCCAGATGCAGCGAACAGGTTTTCTCCAACATTCATCTTGAGGACATCGTGTTCGAGACGTCCTTTCTTTGCCAGTTCTTTCGCATGGGAAAGGGCAGAGTTGCAGAGCTACATCATCAATTGATTTAAAGTGAACTATGGTTAATCAAAACTACAAGAATTCTCACCGATTGATTTAGTTTTAGTGGCTCTGATCCATATCCACGTCGGAACTCATTATGGCGACGGAGGGCTTCCTTCACCCAATTGGGATCGGGTCCAGTGGTCTCTTCTCCAAAGGAATTCCCAAGCTGCAAGAGCAGCACAAGGGGCAGGGCCACAGTGCAAGGGAGCTTCATGTTATCCAGACGTAAATTCCAGAAATTAACGAGTCAAGGCTCAGACTAAAAAATCGTTTTACGTGGAGGAAATACAAAATCCGATATGGGATTATGAGAATCAGGAAGTCGAGGAAGACAATGGTCGGTTTCCGACATCAATGTTTTAAAAACGCCTACACTCCTGTCGCCATGGGATTTCAGAAATTCCGGTCATGTAACCCTGCACCGAGGGAATGTCACCTCACTTCCGATGGCGAATCCGAGGAATAGAAAGCTGGAACAAACTGTACTTCGAATGTTCTTTTCTGATGCTTGTAAGCAGGTTAAAGGTTATAAAACGGCACTAAAAATACAAATTCCGTTTATACACCTTAATTGCATAAACAAAAGAGAGCTATTAAAACTGGCAGTTGTAGAAAGTCTGTCTGGTTCAACCGAGTCTAGTTTCCGGACAGCCAATCAGCCAATCCGAGGACTCGATGTTAAATCCAGAATTAACTAATTATTCAGACCATTTCAGCCTTTTGTGAGAACTTTGTTTCTCATTGCTATTCAATTTTATTCATCAGTTTTCATAATTTGACTACAACTCTCTGGAATTCTAAAAGAAACCAGTCCCAAGAGGATTTACTACAACTAGGAACTTTCGTTTGTTTAAGATCAGCATCATCAACACTTTACAACACAATAAATGTCAACTTTACATCACACACCGAAACAATTCCTATAAAATTTCACAATTTCGCAAAAGGTACATTTCATGTGAATCTCATTAATCCTGGTTTAATCATGGAGAGACCTTGGATGCTACGGGGGATGAAGACAAAGTTGACATCATCATGGCGTCATAATTTCACACTTAATGGGACCTCAAAAGCGACAGAGTACAAAATAAAAGCTTACGCAAAGTGTATAAATTACTACACACAAAATTATTAAAAAAAACAATTAGCACAAAACTAAGAATTCTAGTATAATACTGTTTCATTAAAGATTCGAGCTACAGTCACCGGACCCTGTTGCTGTCAGGGTTTTAAGTCAAAATAATTTTACAAAGGCCGAGATGAAAGCATAAATGACATGTCTTGCAGGCATGTGTCGCGTCTGTTTTTGGCAACAAAGGGAAACTACTAATCTAGATTCCTTTTGATTTTAAATTCAATACAATATACGAGTAATTATTCCGAGAAAGATTGTCAAAGGATGACAATTTCTGACCACGCCAATTTTACTTCTTTTTGCCCAAGATTTCAATCATTTCTTCGTACTTGGCTTCATCATCGTTCAAGAGTAAAGCATCCAGACATCCTTTGAAGTAAGGAGATCCGAAACAATTCGATCTGCAAAAGAAAGGAGAAAAAATTACAATCTTTGCAAACAATTTGCAAAAAAAAAATTTCAAAAATTGCAAAGCTAAAGGCCGACGCCATTTAGTAGAACGGCAGCCTTTGATTAGTTGTTACTTTTGATTAAATTAGTTAACGTCCTCGCTGGTATTTCGAGGATTTTGTGCTTTTCTGTTAGAATTTTAGAAGCTACCACCACCGTAAGCATGTGGCAGTTAATTCTCCAGTGCTTTCTGGATTTTGTCTTGTGTGTATAATTTTTACCTATAAATATGACCTGGATTTGTAGTAATTTCTACTACTTGCCGCAAGTATTTTTCCTATTGTTGATTCCTGCGGTAGGCTTCTCATCTTTTTCTTTTAATTGTTGATTTAATTTAATTGTATACACACTGGGATTCAGGTAAAGGATTTACACACGAGGTACAGGAGTCTCTTTCGGGGTTAGGATGAGCGATAATTGAGAATTAATCTCCTAATGAGAAATGATTAAAAGGAAGTATAAGGTGTGGAATTGTGTGTGTTTTAGAAAGAATCGGACAAGGAGTTACTCGTGTCAGCGTGTAAAGTTGTAATTAGCTTTTTGTAGTGTCCCCATTCGTCAGCCATTTGGAGTGAGTCCAAACAACCAATAAATGTCTCCGTTGAAAAACAGTTTTCGCTGAAAAAGAAATCATGCAATTGTAATTGACGCTTGTGGAATCATGCAGAAAAGAAAAATCAATCAATCAGGTACACACGCGCTTTCATCATCACGTAAGATCGGTAGCGTCCTTTTATTTTTAATCGCAAGTCGCAATTCTAAACAGGTTTTGCAAGATTCTTGGAGGAAGGACGACTGCCATTTTTTGATTGTTAATTGGCACTAACCACACGAGTAATGCACTTAACACGGATCTCCAAAGGAGGTAGTTTTTAGAAAAACGCGAGGCTTTAGAAAAACCTGATTTTCTGGAGGAGGGGCAAAGGGCCGCGGCGTGCGGTGACGTTGGTTGCAAAGTTCAGGTTTTGATTATTTTCTTTAGATAAATGAAATGAAAAACAAGAGGAAAAGGTCAAAGATCAAGAAGCGAAGAGTATCATTTAAGCAGTAACTTTTACAAAGATTATGTCCAAAAATTTTAGGCCCTTTTGGAAAGTTTTGCGTGTTTTGCTGAGCTGTAAAGTTTTGGAAACCCAATTACGCGAAACTGCTTGAGGAAACTGATCAGTTTTTATGAGGGTTTGTCGCTTTCATACTCTCTTAATTAATCTTAAACTGAATCCCAGCATTAATTAATTGAACAAGTTGGAATTTTACCTGCAGAGTGAATGGAGCTGCGGCTCTCGGTACAGGTTGTAGCAATCATCACAAATTCTGTCGAGTCTTGCAAAGATGCCTTTGTCGTAGACCCCTTTGCATTGGATGTCAAAGAAGGATCGTTTGCTCAGTGGTCGACTTCCGGCGACAAAGGCTTGGGCTGACCCAATGCAAATGACCCCGAGGATCACCAATGCAAGGGAAACTCCCAATATGCTTCCGCCGGATTTCGCTGAAATTCTGCTGCTGCTGCTCATTTTGGAATGCATCTTCTGCAATAATTGACAAAACCACACATTAGTTTTAATTGGCTTTTGCAAAATACACTTTGGAACTTTGCCAGTAATGCAAATTAGCTGAATAATTAGTATTTGCGTCAACGATTAACCGATTAGCCGGTTCAATCTACCTATTGTCTCAACAAAACAAAATGTTTAAATTATTCTGACGCTATTCGCCTATGTTCGTGTTTAGTGGTAATGAGCTATTTGTATCGCTGCTAATCCTGAGATCCCCTTTTCTTTTAATTACTTACAATTAGAATCAATTAAGACTTTAGAGTAAAAGGTGGATTAATTCAGCGTCCTTTAGAGTCACAAGGGATTAGAAGGAAGGCTTAGATTTCTAGAAAGGAATAAGTTTCCTTCTTGGATATAATTTAGGTTTTAATATTTTTCTGTAAAAGCTTGGACATGCTCAGGGTTCATTTCTTGGTTACGTCCTCGTGTTAAAGGTTAGAAATTAAGGGCATGGCATGGTGGTGCCAAGCTGTCTGGGAGATCCAGATCCATATGAACATTTCATACAAAGCGACGACGCTATCCAAAATCCCAAAGACGCTCATGGACTCATGGACGCTCCCAGAAATTGCTTTCAAGCTTGCTTTCAAGCTCCAAGAGCAAATAAGATCTAGGATTTCTCTATTACGCAAACAAAGTGTGGAATTTTTGGACAATCTTCTTCCCATGTCAGCTCCTCATCAGTCTTTCTGGAGTGATGAGTGATGGGGATGATCTAATGTGTAGGCTATCTGTCAATAGCAAGCAAGTCTAACGGACATGAGGACATGGACAGCACAGCAATGACATGTCAAGTGTCAAGTCAAACCAGATCAAGCCAACTTATATAGATGAGATAGAGATGTAAAAATTATTCCGTCGTGGCTTACGTGAACAGTATTAATAGAAAGACTCTCTGAGGTAAACAGGCAAGAGTCGCTTCCAAATTCCAAAAGGAATGAATTCGAGTGGTAGCGAGGTATTTATGCGACACGCGCTTGAGAAAAACTTTGCAGCGGTGAGTTAAAGAGCAGCGTGTCGACCAATGAGAAGTAGACTGACCAATGGAAGCGACTGTTGATCCAAGCACCGGTTGGATTGGGTTATATGTTGTCAGAAATCCTAATCGGGATATTGCAAATTGCCAAAGCACGACAATGGTGATGAAATCAGCTACGACTTCTCAGAACTTTGCAAAAAATAAAGTTTACGCAGTTTGGTTGTAACCTTCCCAGCGTAAGGATCACTTGAGGAGCCGACAGAGGAATTAATGACTACATGAGGCTATTGTTAATCTCAAGCAAATTAATCAGCACGCAGGGATGACGTATACAGGTGTTGACGAGGACAAGGATTTCCAAGTGGAATTAGCCATGGCTCTTTACAGATTTTTTGGGACATCCCAAATCGGGATTCAGAGGGTGACAATGGCCAATTTTTAATTCCATGGAAAAATGCTATCGGATGTGATGTCACTTTAAAACTATTCTCCGTCTGCCGACGGATTAAGTGACCGTGGCCATTGTTATCCAGGATTGCATGGCTCCTGAAAAATTCCATGTCATGAAATTGCATTGTCTAAAGAACAATTCAGATTTCTCTTTTTTGCATGATAGACTGGAAAATTGGCCTATTTTCTTTTAGAAAAAACTGACCGATGACTCCAATTAGAATGACACGAACTTTCATGGCTTTTAATTTAGTGTGTCGTCACTTCCGAAACCCATCTGAAATCCCCGAAACTATGCAGAGCTGACGATCATGACAAAATTCCAGAGTAAAGCGTCGTGACGTTATGGCATCTTGTTATTTGCAAAGTGTAATCTCCAATGCCAAAATTGATGGAGGTGTTATAAGTTTTCAAGGAACAAGCCGTGTCCAATGTTACCTAATTCATTCTTTGCTAACCACAAGGAAATGATTTGTTGTTCCTATTGTTCTTCTGCAAAGGGGATTAAGTGATGCACGATTCGAGCAGGTCAGTCATCAGGGTCAAGTCACTTCTTTCCAAGAAAAATCTTCCTTGAAGAAGATGACCAATGATATCTTCACTTGACTGACACGATGAGTCCATTTGATGCTTTTAATTGAATTATGAATGAAACATCCCCTCTGTGTGAGTAATTTTGGCTGAGTAATCATAAGACAACAGAAGGAATATCAAGTGTCATAAGTCCATCCTTGGGATATCGGACACGCTGGATTTTTGCTAAAAATAGGAGACCTTGGAACTTCAACTGCCTCACGAAAAGCAAACAAATGACCTCAATGTCACAGCTGAACAATCAATGGAGCCTGTGATCAATGGTGAACTGGGGGATGGAGTTTTAACTGGCCGAAAAAGTAGGAAAAATCTATTCGGCGTTGTTCCATCACTCCTTTTACTCACCTTTTAGAAAATTAATTATTCCAATCGATTATCACAACGAATTGATTACTAAAAGTATCCATAAAGTAAAATGATACAAATACAATGATATACATGAAGAAGATTGCACCTGGTTTCAAACTACAGTTTTATTCCATGTTTAAGTAAAAGTTAGAGTTAATTTAAGTAAAGTTTGTTTATTGGGTTTGGGAAGAGCGTAGTGGTGCCTGTGAGTGGCTTGATGGGGACGGGCTGCTTGAGCTGAGGGAGGTTTGTGGTGGGCCAGTCTCGCCCCACACCACCACCGCCTCCCGACAAAGCTCCAGGTGGGTCTC
>VNWY01000203.1:0-67017 GCA_009869845.1 Pseudachorutes palmiensis | reverse complement strand
TCCTGACCTTCTAGACTGCCGGAGAAGTCAAATTCAAATCAGGCTCTGGCAGTCTAGAAGCTCAGGAGTCAAATGCACGTCTTTTAAGACGGGCTCGTAGGCTATTCCATTCTAATAGTAAACTCATCGCCTAATAAATGAGGCGGAATTTAATTTAATTAATTTAATTATCTATAACAGTAACTTCGTGTTTTACATAGAGCCTATATTAGTGTGGAGCTGTTTCGAAACATATTTCTTGGGGTCTAGAGCTCTAAACGGTGATTTTACCCACTTTTACTTTATCAGAATTCTGTTACTACCCAAACCATATAGATATAATAAATTTTATTCAACAAATCCAACATAATTAACAATAAATAATTTTAAAGTTAAAATGTTGGTTTGGAATTATTCAAATCCGATGGATCTGAATAATTATTTTGGGAACTTCCCGCAGTAGCAAGTGAATTTACTCTTTGGAACTTTACAAGCTTTCCCAGGTGAATCAACTGAAGATTTGCAAGCGTTCGTACAGTAAGAATCCGATTGACACATGGCCTTAGAGAGTAAAAGAAACCAATCAGTAACCATAAGACAAATCCGAGCATATTTTGTTTACCTTTGATGTGATATTGTTTTCGCCGCAGTCGCAGACACCAGGAAGTGGGTCTCCACCTAGGCATGATGGTTCCTCGCAGATGTCTGTGGGGCAATTTGTGTCTTCCGCACAAGACGCTAAAGTCGTCTTCTTGATCCTGTAGTCACAGAAGCAGCGAACGTTTTTGCCTACAGTGCATGCGTAGGCTTTTCCTGTAGATGTAACCACTTGGGTCCGAGTTTTGCATCTCGCAGCACAAGGTTGGGTACCAGTTGACTCCACACAACTCTTCTTTGATGCCTGCAATAAAGGAATTGCTAAAAATTTGGAAATTAGACTTTTGTTAAAGCGACATACGGGTGGTATATCGACACCGTCGTAATTCTTCTTAGAATCCGCGCAATAACAAATGCCATTGGCTCCACAGGTTGCATAAAAGGTACCACAAAAGTCTAAGCTGTCACCACAATTGTCCCGACTTGCGCAATTTACAAATGCAGCTGTAGCTTTAGGAGGAGCAGGAGCGGCTGCGCGAGTAGTAATGGCTCGACAATCCTGAAGCTGTCATAAGAATTATGCTATCGTTAAATATTTAAGTTTTTACAACGATTGTAAATACGCTGAATATTGATATTCTGACCATTACCAAATACAGAAATGCTGGAATCAGAGCCAGGACCAACATGAATTTCATTTCGGCAGAGGTGCTGTTTTACTTGTTCTGAATGTAAGTTCTGAAAACCTGAAAGGAAGGTGGATGTAGAATGTCTTTGATCCAAACTGTGGGAGGGATATAAGTAGAAACTATTCTTGGGTCAAAATTATCATAAACCTTAGGTTCCATCAATGGAAAGAGGAAATATTAAAATTCAAGTTAAAGATTGACTAGTGGGACCTAGTTTCAGGCTAGATGCTCAATATCGTCGAGAGAAAAAATGTTGTGGAACAAAGGCAAATTAAAATTCAAGGAGGTTTGATTGACTAGTGGGACCTAGTTCCACCTTAAATGCTCCAAGAAGTTCCTCATATCGTCGAAATATGTTCAACACTAAAATGATTTCGACCAGCGAACTGACCCCATGACCAAAACCTGAAGTCGTGATTCAGAACGAACCAATAATAAATAGGTCTGTTCCGACGCGACAGACCTAGCGCTAAGGTCTACTTTCTAATTAAGAGCCCTCAGCCTCGGGCCCTCAATGTGTATGTAAAAACAAGAGTTGAAAATTGAACTCCGCGCATGCGGCGGATTTGTATTCCTCAAAATGACTGGCATTGTTTCCTGGATATTATTTTCAAATCATCTCACTACTTTTAAGCTCTATGAAAAAAGAACAATCAATAGGTCAAAGCAAAGGTCATTGATCTCAACCTCAAATTCATATGCAGACCACTTTTCCTTTCCAAAAATCGTACGCTTTGTTCCTGAATTAACTACAAAAGTGAAAGACTTTTTGGGAAACCCAGGGCCAATAGTTTCTGAACTTGTAGAGAGAATGAGCGCCTATTTTATTAGTAAGGTTTTCCAAGGTTCTTAATGAGACTCCAGTAAATCAGGAACTTGTGCATTTACTTACTAAGGTGTATTGATGGCATCGAAGATTATCAAGAATCAATCAAAAATTGCTTCTAGTCTGAAATATGTACTATGAAGTGGTCTCAAAATCTAATTCGGAACTTAAAATGGTCTCCGAATGGATTCGACCCAAATGCTACGGTGGATTTGAACTGAAGGCAGCGTCTGTCAGCTCCATTGAAGAGGCAATTGCTCCTACCCAATTCTTCACTACGGTATCAGAGCCGAGGATTCCTCGATGATTGAGAAGGACCAAGTGGAGGAGAACTTCAATTTCTGCTTGCAAGAATCTCCGACAAAACTCCGGTGAGCCTGTGGACACGACCCTGATGGAAATTCCGTCGAGGAATGCTTGTCCTTGTGTCGTCACCAATTGATCAAAAAAACTCATCTGCCTGCGAGATCTGTGAATATAATTAGAAATAGACATTATTAAGTGGTAATAAAAGGGTGCTTGAAATAATTGTTAAATGGAAATTTGAGATTATACCGAGTGAAGAGAGAGCAGCGTGTCACACTATTTTCCAGGCGTTTAAGCTTTGCAATGGCACCAAAAAGGAGAGTAGGGACGGTACATGTGAACGTGTCCAGTGAATCAATGGGCCCAGCTTGGACTGCAAAAGCATTTAAAATTGGATTAATAAGTCAGAATTGAATGTTGATCTTTGAAGTTGTTGAAGTTACCTGTCTGGGAGAGTTTGTACCCTAGTGAGTAGAGAAACTGTTGAAATCCTTCCTTGTGATGAATGAGAGATGATTCCAGCCGAAGATTCCTCTGACAAGAACACATGCATTGCAGTATCTGGACTTGGAATCTTTTGAAGTTGTCATCTGAAATGAGTAATGACAGACTAAGCGAGTTGACACAATGCCAAAGGAGGGAACAATGTCTCACCCTCATAGGAACTCTGAAGCTGGAGACGGAACTTCTGTGCCCATTGAAACTTCCCGTCCAGACTCAGGCTGGCACAAATATTCTCGGAATCACTCAACCCGGGTATTTCGAAGCAGGCTGAAATGTAGACTGATTGAGGAGATTGATGTTTTAACTGAGTGAAGGATGAAACTTACCCGTGACACTGGCTTTGCACTTTGGTTGAACACCTGCACTCGGTTGGTCCATTTCACCCATGAACTGCTGGAATGGGATCCCAATAGGACCATTCCTCTCCCAAGTCATTGATGATTCTGTCTTCCATTCAGAGTCAAGGTGCATGACCTTGTAGCTAAATGGGAATGCTAGTCTCCTCCCTTCCTGTCCAACGACAGACAGGTGCAAGTCAGGAATTGGTGCCACCCTTATTCCAAAATGGAGCAAAATTAAATGTTTTTCTAAACTAAGAAGTTTTCACTCACTCCATTGATTCATTTGTAACAGTTGTGNAGAAGTTTTCACTCACTCCATTGATTCATTTGTAACAGTTGTTCCCCAGTAGAATCGATCCATAAACGGTAAGAGGAAAGTATCAGCTTCAGAGTAGCTGTAGACCGGAGGGTGGAATCGGAGTGGTGGGAGGTGACCAGGGTCAGCACAGCCATTACTTGGTCCCCCCGGACGTAAATCTCCAGCGTTCACTTCAGGAATTGTTTCTTGCTTTGGCCTTGCTTTCTGCCGGCTTAGTTTCGTCAAGAGATTATTCGCCGTTGACGGTGGTTGACGGGACTGCAGTGATGATGGGCGGATCAACGGTGGTTCCACTGGGAGCACTGTGCTCAGTCCAGCTTCAAACTGAAAAATTAAATCCTAGGATAAAGTTCATGACAATCTGCCAAGCATGTGACAGCACTTTACCAGTTCCTTCTTTGACACTAAAGTGTTCAGGATATTAGCAATTTGGGTACGCAGTGCAGCCACTTCCTCAGCTGTTTTGAGCACCGTGCTTTCCAGTACTGATGCCATCACCTGCAATTAAAACAATGATTGATTTTAAAACTGAAAAAGTGCAATGCAATGACATTACCACCAACCGTAAAGGAGTTGAATAAAAGGGCTTTAACTTAATGGGTAGTTCACTAATAATTGACCATGTTGAATGCAATTTATAATGGTTAATTACCCTTAATTTCAGAGTAATCCCACCTGTTGATATCCTCTGGCCTCTGGAGATACGGTTTCCCTCTTTGGAATTTGAGATGGAAAATGGTATAGGGGGACGCTGAGAACCCACAAGCTTATGGCCATGACCTGGGTCACCCATTCGTAATCTTCAGTTATATAACTGGACACTGATTCTTATACATAGAAGGTGACATGGTCACACTGACATTAAAGAATGGACATGTAACATGCCAAATACCCCAACCTAACTGCGCCTCCTTGAGATAGAAGATCCTAAATCATTTAGATTTAATCGTTTAAGGTTCAGCAACAAAGTACATGACCCCTTAATCAACCTTTCCAGGTCAACTACAATGTCACCCTCTGCAATATCAGTAAACAACTTCCGACATTTTGCTTGTGACAGTGACTGAGCCATGCCATAGAGTTTCAGTCAAGTCAGACGAGACTTAAGATTTTGCATAACACTTCAGATTTTGTTTAATTTGTGTAAACTTGATGTCAATTTGTCAGTTTCGGGGGTTGACCTTGCCTTGTTGATCATGTCATGTATGCCAGGGTGTTGAGGAGGAGGGAGGAAATATGTCGGTCACAAAGATGGCTTATTTCCACTCCGAATTATTTTAGCCTCTCTTCCGAATTCGGTTTCTTCATTCCTGCGGTGACTCTCTCCTGCTCCTTTTGTCTTCACTCCAATTAATTAACTCACAGAATCAGTACATTCCAATTAATTCCAGTTTTATAACCCATCACAAAATTACTTCAAGTACCCTTCAAGTGCAAGACAAATTGTGACAAACTCCCCCTTCCTTGGGGTTCATTTTCAATCAACAGCAACAGCTAAATCCCTCATAAAGTGGAACTTGATTGAAATCAGTGAGTTAATTGAATCAATTAAGTTTTAGTGGTTTACTCTGCAAGAAGGAAAAGGGACGAGAGGGTAGTTGCACCCCTTCAGTTCTCAACCGAGGAAGCTTCGAGAATCGCTGGACTGCAATTGTAAGCTCATTTTGACCTTTTGCATTCGGAAGTTTATTTTTTAAGGAGGAGAGTTGTAAAGTTGAACGATGCGGGTTACGACGGTGTTAATTGGCAGTACAGGGCCCAGGGAATTTGGCCAATGCTAAAAATGGAAATGAGAAGATGGATGTCCCACACACTTGCCGCCGTGTTTGCAAATTCCCTTCTTATTTCGATTGCATGCAAAAGAAGAAGAGCTTAGCAAACTGTGTACTTTGATATGAAAATTCAGGTTGGATTTATGAGTATTCTAATTCTTCTTGTGCTCGTTCCAACTTATTCCCGGGTTCGGGGTGCCGGAATGAAGCGTCGTTCATGTCCTTACTCCCACCAACATCAAACAAAGATGTCTTTATCATCAATTCATCACCGCATCATTTCATTCACGATGTGGAAATACACGCGGTGTTCAAGACCTTGATGAGAAGATGGCCGCAGTTGAAACACGTTGACAACTTTTATGCCTTTTTCAGGTGGTTAGTTGAGGTATGAGTGCACGTAAGCGGTGTAGCTGCGGAAGCGCAGGTGAAGGTGGTCTCCCTGATGTCCCCGAGTGGCCAGAGAGCGAGGCCGTGGCCAGCTTCCGGAAGAAGAAAGACGAACTGGAAGTCTTTATGGACAGAATCACTGAAATCCAGCGTAAGTCTGAATTAATTCACATCTTAAGGTTTATAGCTTCCTCTCCTGAATTCCGGCAAATTGTCTTTTTTGTTTTCTTTGGCCCAGTGCCTAATGCCCGGTAGATTATTCCAAGAGATTAGCCAATCACTGATCCTTGTCAAACAGCTTCATTGATTCTTCTAAAAAGTCAAAAGTAACTTGATTATTCCAGTTTAAGACAATTTGTGATTGATTTATGATATAGCCCTTGGAATGTCACTGGGATCGTGAATTCCACTCCGGGTATCCTCCCCTCTGAGGTTTATTTTTGGATCCGTGTCAAAGGGGTGCGTCAGTCCATGTCCTTGCATAATAGAGCGTAGTTCAACTGGAAATCAAACCAAGGCTAATCAATCCCACCACGGACGATCCAAATTAAAGCAAAATACTTACCTTTGGTTTATTAAGGATACCTTTGGTTATTGACAGGTCAGAGAACGTGAAGAATGTCATGGCCCTTGTCCAGAAAGTTTCATTTTACATTTAGAATGCTGGTATGATTCCCTTTGTTTACAGTAGCCGAGCATTGGGGCCATGTCAACTTCAGAGGGTATCCGGGTATATCTTCTTTTGCTTATTTTTGTCACTCGAGTCTTCAACTTTCTTTGGTTTCCTACCCGGGTATCTCAGCTCCGACATAGCTTCACTTGCTAAAATATCCTCCCAAGGGGATTTCGTAAAATGGTGAACAGCAGAAGAGACTTACGATGTTGATATCACCAGATATCATAAATTAATCAGTGGAAACACAAGGAAGGAATCTCCAGTGGGATGAATACCCTGCGAAAGAGCAAAGTGGATGAGAACGAAGGTAACAATAACTGATAAATTGATAAGGAGAAGGAATGCGCATTTAAAGTAATCATGGTTATTGTTTCCAAGTGGAATACCGGTTATTGTCCATGTCCATTGACACAGAGGGTGACACGGACTGGGTGGGTGGGGGATGGGCTTGTTATGTTAATTTAACACTATACAACCACCGGCTCATTTCAAAGACACCTTTGATTGTCAACAATTGACCTGTTGCGTCAATTAACAACTTTACCTTTCAATTGATTCCAAAAGTGACAAGAGTGACGAGAGACAGGCGGACATTTAACACATGGCCACGACAGCACAGGTCTTGGATTTGTTTTGATTAAAGGATACCCACGCCTTTTAATTCTAAACGAAACGAACGATTGACAAGAACTAATTAATTTAGTTCATAATACATCAATTAAGGGTGCTTCATTGGTTCAGTAGAGTGACCCATGTCAAGGGCCAGTTGACACGAGCTTTTAAGTGCATTTAATTGCTCCAAATGGACTCATTCCCTTCACACTTTGGTAAACTATGTTTAATCATGCTTAATTACACATTTAATTACAGGTTTAATTGTTTATTAATGTGTGATTCTAATGTATGATTTATTTTTATTAGATGAGAGGGAGGATGTCCAGAAAAAGACGCAAACGAAATGGATAAACTCCATGCTATCAAAGGTAACTTATCAATCAGTCATAACCATCAATACCTTATGCTATTTTAGCGTAGCTGAACAGTTAATTAGCATTTCCTTTATGATTCTAGGGTGGTCATCCCCTTGTCAAGGATCTTTTTACTGATCTCAAAGATGGAACTCGACTCCTGGCACTGCTGGAAGTGTTAACCAACAAAGAATTTGTAAAGACCAGCATTCATTTCCTGAGGCTTCAATTAGTAATTGATTCATTTCGTGTAGAAACGAGAGAAGGGGAAGATGAGAGTTCACCACCTGAACAACGTGAGCCGTGCCTTGACCATCTTGAAAGAAAACAATGTTCGTCTAGTGAATATTAGCAACAATGACATTGTGGATGGGAATGGGAAAATAACTTTGGCTCTGTCATGGAGCATTTTCCTACACTGGCAGGTGAGGTCATTGGATTTGACCTCCTTTGAGTGTGGTGATTGATGGGGTTTGTTTTCCTTATAGGTGAATGACATAATGAAGAACCTTATGGCCACTACTCATCAGTCCAGTTTGGAAAAGGCCCTTCTCTCTTGGTGTCAGACAAACACAAAAGTAAATACCATAATTGAGTTCAACTAAATATTTAGAAATAACTGGAAATTGTAATTTTACTAAAAATGGATTTTCCCCGTTGCAGCCCTACCCTGGTGTTGACATCAAAAACTTTTCCACCTGTTGGTCCGATGGTTTGGCTTTCGGTGCTTTGCTTCACCGGTGGCGTCCAGATATCCTCGACTTTGCGCAGCTAGCTTCCAAAACAGATCCGTCCGAGAGACTCGATTTAGTTTTCAATGTGGCTCACGACGTCCTTGGGATTGAACGATTACTTGACCCCGAAGGTAAATCAGAAACCAAAACAAAACTGGATTCTAATTGTTTTATTTAGATGTGAACACTGCCATCCCTGACAAGAAGAGTGTGATGATGTACGTTATGTGCCTGTTTCAATCCCTTGCTCAGAGTGGCCTGGAACCACCTCCACTCCCATTGGCTGAAGAACTTGAGGAAGAAATTAAAATCGAAGTGGCCAAATTAGAAGCAGAACTTCATCGACCTCCTTCCGAGGCATTGACTTCTTATCAAAACATTGTGGAACAAGTCCTCTCTTGGTTGCTCATTGCAGACGATCGGATTTCTTCGATGGAGGAAATCAGCGAAGAACTCAACCAAGTGAAGACACAATTCCAGGAACATGAGGTATAAGACGCTTTCAAATCACATTTCCATCAATTTCAATATTCATTTTGGATTATATAGAAATTCATGTTGACCTTGACGGAGCATCAAGGGGATGTTGGTGAAGTTTTACAAGAAGGGTCCAAAATCCTGACAGAGGCGAAGCTACCCCCTAATGAAATTGAAGAAGTCAGAGTACAAATGAAGCTCCTCAATACAAAATGGGAAGACCTTCGGGTCAAGGCAATGGACAGGCAAAACAAGTACGCAATTTGTAATGAAATGCATCGCATGTGCTACTATTTTGAAAACAACGTGTTCTGTTTCAGAATTCATGACAAGTTGATGAACCTCCAACTTGCTGAGTTGGAAGCCCTCAAGGAATTCCTAACCTCTACTGAAGATCGTATTTCCAGAATGGGTTCTCCTCCGCTGGACGATGTAGAGGCCCTTGAGGATGGGCTGAAGGACCAGCAACAACTTCACGAGGATATTCTCAAACAACAAGAAAGGGTTGTCGCTTTCTCCAACCTCGTGGTCGTTGTGGATGAAAACAATACTGACAATGGTTAATCATTAGGATAAAGATGGGAAAATTCAGGTCCTGATTATTTTCTTATTTTTGCAGAATTTGCCAACATGGAGGACCAACTGGCAGCGCTGAGTGAGCGGTGGGCTCACATTTGCAGTTGGACTGAGAAGCGAGGTGCTGTTTTGCAGAAGCTACGAACTCACGTTCCTACTTACTTGAAGCAACAAGAAGTTTTGGCAGAGTGGCTTCAAGTTCAGGAAAGGAAACTGAAGGAAGTGGAATCAAACCCGAATGAAACTTCTGAGGAATCCTTGATGGAGAGATATGAGAAGATGCAACAACTCCAGGCCCAGATGGAGGAGAAAATGAAAGAAATTGGAAACCTCCAGAACTCCGTTTCCTCCTTGCTGGAACACTCGGATGAAGAACATGATGGAGGGAATGGAAGCAAGCAATTCATGGAGAAACTGGAAAACTTGCAGGACCGATGGGAAGCCTTATCTCAAATCATGGCCGCTCAGTCACAACGCGTGAGTCATTTTTAATTGTCCCAGTTCCGCATGATTCACCTTAGAATTCTAATGTTTGTATAAATTTGTAAATATTTGTGACAAAAATAACCTCAAGAGCATGCCTCCTAATAACCAGATTACGAAGTACGGATTGCAGCCAGTGCCCAAAGGAATCCCAGTGAAGGAAGAGCCAGTGGTGGTGGAAATGGTGGACATTGTGGCCATGTCCAAACAAGTAAGTTCAATATAGTTAGTTAGTAAATAACTTTAGACATTCTGGCTTAGATTGTTCATTTGATTGTACGGTTTTCTTATGGTTTTCTTGTAGGTGTGGATTTTATTAAAAGTAGCGGTGAGCTACTTTATGCTTTTGTCCTGTCTGTATGTGTTCTGTCGTCCTGTTACAGCGGTTTACAATTTAAGGTTATAAAATGGCTATCAACGCCATTTACAGAAGTTGATGATCCCGGGTCAGGTGTCAACTTCATAGCATAAGTTTTCCATATTTTCAATCTGAGACGATGAATGTATACTCCTGATTTCCATCAGGCTACAGAAATGTATCAATTCTATCGAATTGAGTTATAACCTTGCTTGCTATCAGTACAAGGTTACTTCGTATTTTATTCGACTCGAGGCAAAGCTATTCTAATTTCAATGTTCAACGCTACTTTTTTGTACCTTGTAATGCCACCAGTGTTGATATGTTTTTGGATTTTGCAGGATTTCCCCAAGGCCAAACGAACCAAGATCATGAACGAATTTGAGAATTCTTACGGCCGTGTGAACGAGTGGGTAGCTCGGACTGAGAGCCTCATTGAGGTCATTCCAGGGAGCTCAGCAACCACTTTTGACGAACTCAGCGTTGACGAACAACTCATCCTGTGGGAGGATTTGGAACAGGAACTACATTCCAATGAACCACTCTTCCAAGCTGCGATCAACGACTCGGCAACCCTTGTGCAGCACATGGCACAAGGTGAGAATTCATAGCGAACAGTAAGCCGCACAACTTTATTGTTTTCTTTTCTGAACAGAACATCAAGACCCGTCTGAAGTTGAGGACCAAGTGAAAACGCTGGCGGAGAAATGGGACAAGGTCAAGGAAGTTCTGAACAAACGGAAACTTCTAATCGACTACTTACTCGCAAAGAAACAACTCCAGGCGGAAATTAGCACCATGTCTACCGTACTTGCGGTACTAAACTATAATTTTTCTAGTTAAAAAGTTAAAAATATTTGATGAGATGAATTTGAGTGACAATTTTGTTGCTGCGCAGGCGTATGAGAAATGGCTCGAGACGCAGACAGAAGTTAGTCCGATTTCCAACCAACCACGGAAGCTCCTGGAGCAGTGTCGTGTGAAGAAGAAAACGATGACCTCCCATGAAGGTCGTCTGGGAAAGCTCAAGGGCAAAGCGGCTGAAGTACTTGGCATGGACAATGGCCAGGAAGACACCGAGCTTAAAAACGAAGTTGACCAATTCAGCACGAGATGGGAAGAAACAGTAGAGAGGTGAGATCTCATACAACTTAAAATAATCCATTTAACGCGTAACGTCTCTAATGTTATTCAGGTTGAATGTGCGTCTCACTCAACTTGAAGGCATCAACCGCATGTCAGCAGAGGAGAAATGCACCGAGAGTTCTCACTTGATTCTCCACTGGTTGGCCCAGACTGAGACCTACTTGGCAGAAGAACACAAATTCAACGATGTCAATGGCATGAAAAGTGCTCAAAAGAAACTGGCGGAGCTTTTACTAGAGTCAAAGGCACATGAGGAGAATTTGGATGTGCTGAGCAGTACAGGCGCAAAAGGGGTACCCGAGGGTACGGCATTGGAGGAACTGAAGGGGAGATATGCTGAAGTGAAAGCAGTACTGGAAGAGAGAAATGGACATACCAGCTCCAGTAATTTCATTTTGAAAGGAACCATAAAACTAACGGCTAATAATGTTTCTGTCCGTAGTGATTTCCAAATTGGACAAATGGAACGTAGAAATGGCAGGACTGGAAGGATGGCTGGAGGAAGTGGATGTTTTTGTGTGTGCTGAAACAATGGCTGTTGGAGATGCAGACTTTCTGGAAGCTCAACTGGAACAATCGACTGTGAGTTGATAACACAGTTCACGCTGTTACACTTGTATCCGGTGGTGAATTTTGTAAATTGGCTTTCAGGCTTTGCAAAGCGACATTGAAACCTTGAGAACGACTTACAAGATGCTCAGCGCCACAGGGAAGGAACTGACTCACGAAGTCGAAGGTGGAATTCTGCAAGTTGTGAAGGCGCGCATGATCAAGTTGAACTCCCACTGGAATGACACTTTGAGGAAAGCAGAGGACCAAAACGGGCAGCTCAAGGAAGCATACGACAAAACAAAACTTGTAACAAGACGCTTGACGTAGGGTTTTATGATATTTTTGCTAATTTCCTGTTTTGTTTAGGTGTTGCGTGGGATTGACGAGACTTGTGAGTGGCTGAACCAGCTGAACCGAGACGCTCCAAAAGTTGGTGTGATTTCCAATCCAAGTGACTTGGCTCGTCTCACTCGGAAGTACCAGGCACTCAAGGACCGAGTTGACAAGAGAGTGGACTCCTTTCGAAGCCTCAATGACAGAGGAAATGAACTCCTCCTCCTTGACACAAGTAAAAGGCTCATTTCCTAAGTTTCCCGCTTGACATTCTCAAATCCTGTCAATTTCCAGATGACGAGGACGAGAAGAAGAGTGCGGTTCAGGACTTGGCCAAAACATTTACGACACTCAACGCCCGTTGGAGTGAAGTCACTCGCATGGTCGACCGCAACTGCCAAAATCTCAAGGACGCTTCATTTCTCTACGGCGAATTCAGGAGTGAGCACCACTATAAAACAATCTTGCTCTTGCTCTATTGAAAATTAATTTCCGCAGGTCTCACTGCCCAAGAAATGGACTGGCTCGACCGCCTCGAGAAAAAGTTGAAGAAGCCAATCACATCTGCAGCGGACATGGAGGAATTATCTGAAGATTTGGATGTAGGTCATGTTAAACTGGTTTGGTGGAGTTTAAATTCCGTTTTTCCTGTGCAGGATATTGAGCAGTATGTTGGTGACGAGCAGGAAGCACGGCTCTCTAAACTGCAAGGGATTGGGAGGAAACTGGTTCAGGACAATGTGCTGGTTAGCAGCATCCAAGCAGATGTGCAGCAAGTCACGAACCGATGGACATATCTCAACCAACAGGTAAATCCCAGAGTCCATCTCTCAGCCCATGACTGCGTGTCTTAACCTTGCTTGACCTTTGAGTGCCTAGATGGTCTAATTTGAGTGTTTTGCTCGTGTTTTCTTCTAACAAGGCCGAGTGTCGAAAACAAGAGTTGGAGAGTGAAATGTCTGAAGCCGAGGAATGGGAAACCCTTGTTCAGCAGCTCTACGATGGCCTTGACTCTGCAGATAAAACACTTTCCTCTCGGCTGGAACACGAACTGAGTCCAGAGGATTTTCCGCATGAGAGTGAGGTAACACCACAAAACAGGAACTTAGTAGCGTAGGAGTATGACTTGCTGTACATTTGTTTGCAAAAACTGCCTTCCAAACAACTACAATACTTCTGCTTTTGCTTGGATTTCAAAACGGCGTATATCACCACAAAACAGGAACTTAGTAGCGTAGGAGTATGACTTGCTGTACATTTGTTTGCAAAAACTGCCTTCCAAACAACTACAATACTTCTGCTTTTGCTTGGATTTCAAAACGGCCTCTAAGTTTGACAGGTGCATTTAAACGTGATTCTGTTTTACAGCAACTGTCGAATGAATTGAAGCAGCAGGAGAAGATCCTGAAGGACATGGTTTTCCAAGTGGAAGTGTACCGGAAGGCAGGGAAATTGGAAGCAGCTGCTCGTCTCGAAGAGCAGAAAGACATGCTCCAGTCTCCGCTTTGCCGAAGTCCAGTCCAAGTTTTCCAGCTTCTCATCCCCTCCTCCAGAGTCTCGTATCTACGGTAGGATTGAGCGTATTTGGCGTTCTCTGAGACAAGTTGAGCAAGCCCTTTGTTTCCTTGAATTGGCTTCTGATGACCCCGAGAGTATTCTTGGCCAATTGAACCACTGCACCAAAGAGTATGCGAATCTCGGTGGACTCAAGAGAGAAGTTGAGATTGTGTTGAGGGAAGGGAGGAGACATGTGGAAGACAAGAAAGCAGAAGGGAAGTTGAATGCTGAACTGGACAGTATCAAGGGCCTCTACAATAAACTCGGGATGCAGATTGCAAGTATAAGGAGCTCCCTTGAGAAAGGACTTGCTGTCAGTACGGAAATGAGTGAGGAAATGGGATCGCTGGAAGTATGGCTGGAACAAAACGAAACCGAATTGAAAACAAACTTTCAAAACAAAGATGCCGAATTGGACTTTCTCAGGGTAAGAATTAAAAAAAAATCTAAACCTATCGCTTTCAAATCTGTCAATTATCTGTAAATTATTCATGTTTTCTGCTTTTCCAAAGGCGAAAGGGTAAGTGCAATCGTAAAAACTGAAATCTCTCTCTTCAATTTTGTACCATTTCCGGCTTGCCTTATCTCTAAAACAATGTTATATTTTTCAGAGCCGTACCGAAGAGCTGCCTCGGTGGAGTAAAATATTGGAGTCATTTAACACCAATTACGAAAACTTTATCAAATTGGTTGACCCTGTGTTGCTCGACTCACTCAAGGAGCGTCGGTCTTTGATTCTGAAACGGTGGGACATGGTCAGTCATGACATTGTCAGAAGACACGAGGAAGGACTCAAGGGCCTGCCAATGGCGGATCTGGAGGAACAAGTAGATCGGGATTCCAAAAGTCTTCATGACTGGCTGAGCCATGCTGAAAACTTCTTGGCCAAAATGAGCTTCGAAGGGGTCATGTTCAGTGACGAGGAAATGAAGGAATTGCAGGTAAATTTTCAGCATTTCCCCCAAATTACTCGTTTCTAAAAATATTATTAAAAATGGTATTTGTGCAGGAGTTGAACGAACATTTCAATGAAAAATCGGACGCCCTTGACTCCTTGAAGGACAAGGTCGTTGACCTCGTTGTTGTGAAAGGAGATCCATTTAGTTTTGATAACGAGGAAAACGTGAACCTGGAGAAATTGGCACATCGGCTGGACACGATTGGTCTTCAATTCCAGGTAAGTTCAGTTCCTCTCGAGTCTTCGAAGGAGTATAGCGCCACCTACACAATACGCACACTCTGCCAAACTGCCTGCATGGCTCCAATTCTTCGTCATGTCTGCTGCGCATGTGCTGAGAATGGTCCATGTGCGCCCTTAACACAACGTGCTCTAATCATTTTATTCGCAGAACTTGAGTTCCTGCTTCCTAGATGACTTTGGAGAGTCAAGCTTGAGTTCCAGTTTCAAGCTAAATTCAAACTCAACCCTTCAACCTTCCAAGTCTGCCAAAGTGGAGGAGGAGACTTCTGGAATTGCGAACCTTGGCTTTGAATTTGAGGATGATGAGGTAGAAGTTCCAGTTGAGGTTGCTCAGTTCTCTACTGCGGTTGAACTCCCGCTACCTCGGACTAGTCCAAGGAGACAGTACTCTGTGGAGACTTTACCAGAAGTGGAAGTGACCATCAGCCGAGTGAAGGATGAAGCGGAAGAGGAAGCCACTGAGAATAACATTGATAGTGAGGAGGAGTTTGATGGTTCCATTACAGGGACACTCTCAGATGCTTCTACAATTGTTCCGTCCTCAGGGCGTAGTGACAATACTGCGGCAGTTCCACTGACGACTAAACCACCGGTAAGTGGTACAAGGCACAGTGCTTCTGGTGGTGGGAATTCCAAACAGACCCTGCCTCTCCCCGGTCGAGCTAAACCCAGTTCTGGACAAGGAAGGAACATTAAGATTGTGGAGATCAAATCAAATGACATTGTCCAAGGGATCCTCCGTATGGAGCCACACCTGGGGAAGAAAGAGAAAGTAGCTATGCTCAAGTGTCCCTCCTCTCCTGCTCCGTCTGGTCGTGTCAAGGTGTCCAAGGTCTGCTTCATTTGCCTCAAATCTAACCTCGTCTGCTTTGGGTTTGCTAATTCACCTCAAGTACTTTCTAACAAAGTAACCACTTTTTAACCTCGTTTTTAACTCAAACCTGATTTAGTTGGGATTTATCGTTCATCACAATTTCAGCTAGTTTTTCAAAATACTTTATCGGAATACTAGAAAACCGGATCGTTATTCCCTGAAATGGAGACTCCATGCTGGAGTTCATTGTTGATTTTGCTTATAATTTCCAGAGCATTACGAGTGAGCTTGTGGAGGAGGTGGGGAGTGAGGACCCTTATGGTTTCTCCAGGATCTCAGAGTCAGCAAGTCCCACGGAGACCCCTGGAGAGAAGGGAGACGGTGACGTGAGTGCATTTGAAAAGGAAGGGCGTGAGATATCAAAAACAATGGCAAGAATGGCAAAGAAATTAGAAGAAATTGAAAAGGACGTTGACCCACGGAAGAGAGTAGACGTGAGTAGAAAATTAATTTTTTATAATAGTTAATTTAATATAAAATGTGATTTGATTTTATGGTTTTTGGGCAGGCGTTGGAGATTGAGTTGATTTCAGTTGAGCCAGAGGTTGCATTGACCATTAGCAAAGGAGACTCGCTCATCTTCAAGATTTCCAAAGTGGACATTGAGAAGGCAAAACAGATACGGGGAGCACTGGATCTCCTAAGAGCTGATTGGCTCCAACTCAAGTCTCGTGCGGAGCGTCAACGTTTAGCTGCGTTGAAACTGGAGACTACGCAATTGGAATGCGATTCTGCAATTCAGGATTTAGAGCAGTGGATCTCAAACGCAATCCTTTCCCCAGATGGAGACAAAAAGAAATTCGCAGCTGCCCTTGGGAAGAAAGCTGAAGAAATGAAGTTGCTCAGAAGGCGCATGGAGGAGTTGAACAAGCGAAACATTCGTGGCTTTTCACCTGATTTCGAGAATCTAGAAAAGGAATGGGTGAAAATGGAGGCGGTACTGAAAGCAAGCCAGGAAAGGCGAGCTGCTAGCAAGAGCGGAGCTCCAAAGAGTAAAATTCCAGTGGCTCAGCCCAAAGTGGTTCTTGCTTCTCCAAAGAAAGAAATGGCTGAATTGGTTGCACATGAAGTCACTGCACAGAAGCAGACAGTTTCTCCTCAGAAAGCAAAACAGACTTCCGTGGTGAGCAGTTTGTCGCCTGAATTGGTTACAAAAGTGAATCGCTTGAGAGAGCAAGTGGCGACTATCACACGATCCTTGGCTTCATCTGATGACCCAGTTGTAAGTCATTCGAAAAAAAACACGAAAAGAAGTTCCTCAATGGAGTCCTCAATTAGTAGATTTTTTAATTTCGAATTCTAGACTGTGAAGGAGGAATTGGAAAAGTTGGGTCCACGTGTCCTTGAGATTGAAGAACTGGAAGAGAGTGGGATCAAAGGGACGCCTGAGCAAGTCCTCCAAGCGAAGCGAGTAGTGCAGAAACTACTTGATGAATGGGCCACATTGAACATTACACAGGCACAAATGGGTCTCCGATCACCTCCGAGCAAGAGTCCGTCTCCACTCGGCATTCCTCGGAGTCCTGAGTCTTCTGACATTGAAGACCTGGAATTATGGTTGGATGAAATGGACGGTCTCATGAGTGCACTGAAAAGCGACAGCCCAGAAGACTCCAAGGTCAAACTCAAGGAGATGGAAACTCGGATTTCAAAGCGACATCGGTAACATTCATAAAACTTTTCCAAATCAAATGAACATTTGTCCTTTGCAGAAGTGTGATGCTTCTCATGAGTAAAAAGTCTCGGATGAGTCCAGCCTATGACGATTCTGCGCGGAAGATGGATCGAGTTGGGTTTCGATGGAGGAACTTACTTGCTGAAATGACGATACGCCGAGACAGGTGGGATTCACCACATTTTAATGTCAGTGTCAATTTACAGTTACATATTTCAGGATTTGTGGAGGAACTGGAATGCACCGTACTTTGTCCAAGTGGTGGGAACCACATGTTGTCCTTCGTGATTGGATTGAACGTGCAAACGAAGCAGTTGATGCTCCAATTGCACTCTCTGATGAAACCGCAATGAGGAACTCCCTTTCTCATCTCAAGGTTAGAGCTGAAATAAATAAATAAATAAATACAAATTAAACTATTCTCCAATATACTAATTTACAGAGTCTGGAGCATGAGATTATTTCAAAGAGGCCAGAACTTGAGAAACTCCGTCAGAAGAAGCATTTGGTGACTGACGATGAATTGAGCAGCTTCCAGTCTGACATACAAAGGGTATTTGCATTTGAGAAAATCCACATTCCATAGACTCATTTTGTTTTCTGTAGCTTTCCCTGAGACTTCCGGAGGAGAGGAAGTATGTGGAGCAAAGGCTCATGGGCTTACGGAAACTGGCGTCCCAACTGGACACAACGACGTCATGGGTACTTGAAGTCAGAGCTCAAGTTGCCACTTCCAAACACAGACCTCCTGAAGAACGCGCAGTCGCCATACAGTCAATCATGGTCAGCACCACTCATCGTATTTAATTGAAACACTAATTCCTAATTTGTATATAGGATCGGGTGGTTGAGAAGGAAAGGGAAGTACTCGACGTCCTTGTGAATTACATTCATCTCGAACAGGAACTTGAAGGGAAGGAACAGCACATGAGTCCACTTATGATGGTAACATTTTTCTACCCTTCACACCATCACTTTTACCTTTTGCTTGGTTCCTTGTAGGAGAAAATCCACCAATTGAAAGAAGATTGGGTCTATGTCAAGTCCCGAGGGGAAATTAATCTCCTCACGCCAGCGACAGAGGAAAAGTACTGCAATGTCAAGGCATTACTCCAGTCACCAGGTACGGAGCTTTTCATTTTATCACAGTTTATGGACTGTACGATGCATCAGAATAATTTTGATTTCAACTGCGTACTGGAACAAAAGTGATCAAGGAAAAGTATCATGTGGTTAGGTGTTAGGTCTTGGCCAAAAGCCTTAATGCAACACTTTTTACACAATTGAATGTCACGTGACATTATTTATTTCATTTATTGGTCAATCCAAAGCATAACGGATGAAGAGTAAAGGCATAAGGCCTTTTGTTCGAGGGCTTGTAATAGCCACTGGGTTGTACTCGTTTTCGGCGTACTTGAGTGCTGTGAATTTGAAATTAATCAACGGATCCAGGAACTTATATTTTGCCATAATGTCCCAGTTCACTTCCACTGCAAAGCGCCTTAAAAGAGTAAAGAATTGTGAACCTTGGCTACGATTTGATGAGATTGATGAGAGGTTACCATGTCTTTGTATCGTCGCTAAGGAACTTCCTTACTGGTAATTCAGCCTGCAAGACGATGCCCATATTTGGCACAGTCAATTTCATCTTCATATTGTCGTCTTCCCAGGCGTTTTTAAACTTAAGAATTAAAATCCAATTAGAATCCAGTTCATAATTAAGACACGCATTAAAACTCACGACTAAACCAACATCAACGGGGTACTCAAACAGAATGACTATGCTTTTGTTTGCAATGGTATACTTCGTCCGTTTGGCTTCGTCTTCAAAAGTAGGTGGATAACTGCTATTCATCAAGTGCTGGATGGTAGACTCATTACCGGGTCAACCAAGATTTCAAATCAGGATTCATACAGACAAATGCCGTCAGTTTTCTAAAAGTTGGAAAGAAACTCTTGAGAATTGCCTTGACAGGATTTATTTGGAACATACCCTCCTTTTTCTGTCGACACTCGTAGATCCTTGTCATGTACAAAAACTTTTCCATCCGTTGTGGACCCATCATTGTCCGTACTTACATTGCCATTATCGTACAGTGCCTGCATTAAATTAATAAATAAGACACCCATGGACGGAAGATGAGAAGTGTGAGGTATTAGTTTACCTGAAGACCTGCCTGAGAAAAATCTACTCCAAGGGAAACAAGTAGGAAAACAGTAAAGAAAAGTACCATCTTGGTCAGTTTATGATCAGACTGCACACTGGTGGACTGGTGAAGGGTTTAATTAAAACAGCCTCTTTTGAGACTTATTTTATAGTGGAATTGGCTGAGACGGAGTTACCGTTGGGTTTTGGTATGGTACATTACTAGTACATGTAGAAAGGTAGCCGAGTAGAATGCCTTCATGTAACTCCATACATAGTTTAAGGTACTTACATAAGGTACTCGTAGTTTGCATGTAAAATTGTAATTTCGAATCTAAATCCCACCAGCTGGTCATGAGACGTAGTGAAACGTATGCAACAACCTTGGCTCGTGCTGGGGAAAGGCTTTATGCGCCTTAAAATACGCTTTAATTTTCCAATAATTAGCTTAGTTATGCTGCTAAAATACTCTATGCTAATTAATCATATGCTTGACTATCTTTGGACGTTTGAAACTATGGAACTTCTTCAGAAAATATTGCGTACGTTAATTAGCCGTTTCACATCAACGTCTCAAGTCATTTTGTTCATAAAAAGAAGGCTGTTTAGCTGCTAGTGTAGTTTGTCCAAAACGGACTTTGGGAATTCGGTCATGTGCATTAATTTATTCAGCAATTCCGGGTGTATGTTGAACCTGTAATATTCAAAAGGCAATGGAAGAAAGTCTCTATTCTGATTCTGAACCTTCGTGAACGAACACAAGGCAAAAGAGCCTCCAATGGGAGTTGGCAATGAAAGGCAGACGAGCAAAATCAGTCACTCAAGGCCAAAGAAATTAAATTAAAATAATTGCTGGAAGCGTATTGGCTGGACAGTTATGTGGATGATGTCGACGGAGAGCCCAACCTGTTTCAATCTACTGGAGAATATTAAGCTGCAATTCAGCCATGCTATCTAAACCAGAACTTTAAGCCAGGCAGTAGTGGTACACGCTTTCGTATTGGCAACTTTACTTTTACGCTATTACAACGACTTGCCCTGTGGGGTATAAACTTGAGATTTTCTTTTATACACTACATGTTGCAATCTTGTTTTGTCATAGGAAGGATTTGTTCTGGTTAAATTAATTAAGACACTTTTCTACCAAGTTTGTATTTGTGTAGATATAAACTAATTATGGTAATATTCAGACGGAGCTTCTGTGGAGCTTCTTATACAACTCTTACTTCTGACGTGTTTGAAATCAAGCATCAATTTCTAAAAATGTTATGGCAAAAGTCTAGTTGTAAAGTAGTGTATCCTAATTAGTATTAGTTTCCATTTGTTGCATAATTGGAGTGTTGTGGGTCTCATTTTGGACTCTGAGCCCTTTGTGAGTGTCCCAGAGCACCTTATTCTTCGCTTGGGGCAGTGAGTGACACTTTCCCCTGGGAAAGGAGCTCTTTGTGGCAGAGAAAGGAGTGAATGGCTGATGGGGAGATTGGAGTTCTCACACATCTAGCCTAGGTGCTCCTCTTCATTTGAACACCCGGGTATTCTGCGCCAGCGCCTCCTCTATTGATTCCAACTACCCGGTTTTAGGTACCCTTTTTTGATATCAAACTTTTCTCTTCCCTCCGTTGAGCTCCATCACTCCTTCACTCCGCTCTTTGCCTTGGACTCTGGATTTATTCCGGTGTTCCTTTTGTTCCTCTCGGCGTGTCAAAGTTGATCAGTGGTTGTGACTCCGTGTACCTGGAACTAACTTCATATCAATCCAATCATACCAAGAGGGAAAGTTAGGGGAAAGTCATTTTACACAAGTCCACGTGTCCATAGCACACGTTCCACTCTCTAATTTACTTTCACCAGCTGCAATTAAATACTACACTACAATTGGAGTATTACAACCAATCATTTCTCTTCTTATTATTAAACTATTGAGGTATATCGCTTATGGATTTTTCAATATACAATCCATTTCCCTTTGTTCCATTCCCATTGTTTGAGTCCTTTCACTCGAGTCTTTCCCTTTGTAAGAACTCTGATCTCCAAAGCCACAACTACGCTAAGAAAGGAAAGTTCCAACGTTCCAGGGTGTCCCTGGAAATTGGCCAAGGGATGTTCTACTATACAACAGTCCTTCTTGTCTATTTTGTCCTTGTCACCTGCCTCTGGCAGTTGGATTTGGACTGGACAAAGTGTCACTTGAGTTCACTTTTATTACCAGCAGTTAGGGAATATGGTTCATTTCATACACCAGAGCAAAAGCTCTAAAACCCTCCTGTTTTTGTTTTTCCAGCCAAGGAGGAAGTCCGTCTGAGTAGTCGGAGTGTCCAGGAAGTGAAGGCTGAAGTGAGTCCAGTCCAGCAGAATCCCCCGAGTGGAGATTGGAATTCAGAGCAGGAAACCAAGTGGATTCAAGAGGTAAAAGGGAGGAAGATTAATGTCCTTTTTTCAAACGGGAGTTTTTATATTTTCAGATTGAGGGATTGGGTGACTCCATGACGCTCAACTTGAAGTCCCTCAAGCAGCAGGTCGTTCTTGTAGGGAATGTGGAGGATGTGCAGAATGTCCTGGAGAAACAAAAGGTGAGTGACCTCTGAACAAAAGTCAAATAGTTGTAAAGTATATTTAGACATTTGTGCTTTGCTGTCCTTTTGTGCTCGGAAGAGCAGAAGAGAGAAAGTCCATTAGGAAGTGAAAGTCATGGACACTTGGATGTCTTCATCAGGGGTGGGTTCCAGGGTGGCTTGATGGATTGGAGTTGAGTGCCTGGGCTCGAATGCTTTGCTCTTTTGTTTCGCAACTTGTTGAAGAAAAGTTGTGTAATTGGAAGGATGGCGTTGTTGATTATTTGCACAGACGAGTCCCAATTAATTTCTCAGGCGGAGGCGTATTATACTCCATCCTACAAAACTCAAAAACACTTTCACCCGGGAAAGGGAGCTATTTCAGTCCAGTTAGCTTCCCATCGGGGTTTATGTACCGGAGAAAGTTCACTTTCTACCTCTTACTTTCATATAAGACCAAGGGACCAAGGCTATTGAATTTTATCGGAAAAAGGAGAAACTGAGCCGTGTCCCTCATTTCAAAACTTATCTCTCCTGTCCATTGCTCCTGCTGGTGGTTATGAATCCTACATCTAAAGTTGAAATCTCAGGTCATCATAAAATCAACTTTATTAATATCATATAAGAATCCCTCTGTTCTTCCAGAGAGTAAAGGAAAACGGTCTTTTTTGGCAAGAGTGCTAATGAATTTAGGGAAATGTTCCTTTACGTAAGGATAATGGCATGTGACCCTAATTTGCATAATGATGGTTGATAATAGTGATTACCAGTGTGAGGGATTGAGCATAACTACTATAATTATTTGTAATTTATTAACTTTTGAATACTACTTTATAACCACCGTTTGAGTCTCTGTCCGTCTCACAACGTTTCACTCTAACTTCAAACCATCCCATTTTTTAAGTTTTGGGTCGTTCCGGTTACGTTCAAAGCAAAGTTCAATTCAAGGTTTGAAGGTCAAAGGTCAGAGGCAGTCTGGTTTTGAGGCAGATTTATTCCTTTTACAGAACTGTAGATCTTGTCAAAAGATTTAAAAAGTTTTCCATTTCTACAGTAAACATTGAAAAAAACCAAGTTGGATCGCTAACATCTTTTGAGTTTTTTCAATAGCATAGGTAGGTTATGCTACTTTGTTATCCCTGTTTGACTCCGTCTATTTACTTGTGCTGTGTGGCTAATAGGCAATTGAGGTTTGAAATAGTCCACTCCAGATGGTATCTGATAGAGAGTATATGGCTCTAATTATACAGTGCCGACAGAGCCTTTGCCTATAGTATGAAGACTCCCAGCTTCAGGACTTGACTTTCTTCCGTCTCTTGTGGATTTTGTAATTATGGTGAAAGCGCGGGAAGTTGGACGTTGGTGAAAGTTGTGTGCATGTGAGTGGGCAGTCCATTTCCCAAGGCAGGAAATCAGAGAAAGTGGGGATTGGATGAAAATCAATATGGAGCTGAGCCTGGTTCCGTTCTTGCAGGAGTTCCACAAGGGGAGTTAACGTGATGATGTCTCTCAATTAGCACCAGAAGAGTTACTTGCTCTCCTGATTAGTGTCCGATCCTCTATCTAGGGACATTGTTTCTATTGATTTCCATCCATCCAACCCAATTGACTTTATGCCGTCATCTTTTACATTGATTTTCCTCAAATGAAAGTTTCTCTTTGGGTCTATGTATAGTTTCGATGGGGAACTTTTGTCTTCCCGTCACCCGGGACACTTGACGTGTGGAACTCTTTTGAAAAAAGTGACAGTCACTATGTTGACTATGGTGACAAGGTGGAGGGAAAGGAGAAAGTTTTAGACGAGGAGTCCATTAGGAAATCCCATCCATCTCACAAATGCTACGCTTAAAAATGTCTTCTTAATGTCGGATTAAAAGCTAAAACTACTCAGCTACATTCAAAATCACTTCAGCCTCAATGACTTTCCAAGCAAAAGCTACAAAAAAAAAGTTTTTTTTTTATATTTTTCCATTTCAATACTTCTAGTGCGAGACTTGATACTTGAGAGTTAGTTTGGTACAAGTTCATGGAATTTGAATTCAGAGGTGTGAAATATGTAGGCGAGTGATGGAGTTGAGGTAGATGGATGCCTCACTTTGTTTTGCTAATGGACTCTAGTGGAAGCCCTTTTGGGCCACTTGTCCTGTCATAGAAAGTTCCCTTACTGTGGTAGGAATTAAAATTTATGCTCCTCTCCTACCGACGCCTGTCATAATTCCCCTTCCGCTGTTTACTTTCTCTCCTCTTCAACTAAGGCAGTGGGTTGTTTGAATCTCCCACAGGAAATTAGGCTTTACATGCTTGGAGAAAGTTAGTCTCCCTAGTGGGATCAAGAGTCGCTTTACTTATAAAGTTGCTCAGGTGGGCTTCAAATGAAGCGACGCTGGAACTAAGAATCTGATTTTAACTTTGATACTTTTTTAGAACGTCCTTCGGGAGTTGGAGTTGAAGAAGCCACAGCTAGATGAGTTGATGCAAACGGCAGAGAGTCTACGATCAGAATCTAATAGGCACAACCTTCATGTCAAAGGTAAGAAACAAATACAGGAAACCAACAGCTTAAGAAAAGTGTTGAGAAAGCTGCAAGTACAAGTAAGTACAAAAGTAGTTTAGTAGTTTCAAAAATTATGAAAGGCAGAGTTTAAGGTCTCCAACCGTAGATTCTTGGCTCTAAAGTGAGCTTTGGATTAGTCTGTTTGCATATTGTTTGATATTTATTACAAACGTTTATGACCCATGCCCTAAGGTATTGAAGGTTTTATCACCTCCAACATTTCCTTAAAGATGACTAAAGTCAGCAGTTCAGGCAGAGTGGAGTTGAAGCTGTAACAACAACATAACTTTTTTTTAAATAAAAACTTGATAGAGAACCGCGTCCAACTGGGCGTTGGACTGAAGGATTGATAGTAACCCCGCAGTTTCTTTGAAATCGCTTATGGTGATGGACTTTAAAAAGTTCCACTCATAAACCCCATGTAGTAAAACCCTTGTTTATCTTAAACGAATTTTTGAAGAGGGCACTTTCAAGTAATATTCGCTATATGGTAGGCTTATGGGAGTTTAGAAACTTCAAACTTTGCTCATTCAAGTAAGAGTTACGAGTGGATATTTTGACCTTGAGCGATAGCTCACTTTTTCAATCTCTAGTAGAACCTAACAGTTCTAAAAAGAGGTCAAATAGAACCAACTTTACGGCTGCAAGAACTTATTATGAGTCTTATTATGTCCGTTTTTAGTGCATACATGCAAACCTTTTAGGGCCACTGCGGGGTGTCTAAGCGGCGTAATTGCAATTTCCACTTTTCCACTTATATTCAACTGCACTATTGGTTGTGCAGTACATTTTTATTTTGGACAAGAGATATGATGTACTGGCTAAGGTCTAAAAGGGCCTTAAAGTTGCATTACTTTGTGAAGTTTTTCCATTTGTGTTTGTATGTTTTGTTCCTTTTGATTTTGGTTGTCGGAAGTGTAATTAGGATTCCGTGTCTTGTCTCCCTGAACAAGAGTTGCTTTCTCCGAGAGTGAAAGTGAGTCCTGACTCTTTTGTTCTTTTAGCAGCTGAAGCATTTGAGTGTGTTTGTAGATGGGATGATCAATGGAGAGACGTGAGTCCCATGTTTAAAGCCTTTCCCTCCTATGAAGACATCTCCAATCTCCTTCTCCGGAAGAGTGTACTTGAGTGAAGCGGATGTCACTGGCCTCCATTTTGTGATGCTTATAGCAATGGAGGAAGGAATGGGATTCAAATGAGGTTTTTCTCATTATGCCTCCAGTCCTGGATCTTCCTCTCTTGAATTATTCATGAAAGTCCCACTTCATAATCAGGAATCATGTTTTTATTTGGGGAGTTTAGCTAGGTGGTGGGGTTTAGTCCTCAGGGGGGTTTAGAGATTAGGTACTATGTTCATTTTGTTCATGTCCATGTCCAAAAGTTTAGTCTTGTGATGAAGGGTAGTGTCAGTTGGAGTGTTGTGATTCTGTTGACGTATCACTATCACTTTCTCCAACGTTCTTTGACCAACGTCACTCATCTTCATCCTTTCCTTGAAAACGCTGAGCTAAGCGATCCTATGCCAAGAATCAGAGCTCGTGTTTCCTTTCTACAAGATCCAAGATCTACAAAACTCATCCCATCCAATCTCAGGCACAATGAGCCTCATTTACTTCATTTACCTTCACATACAACTTCCAATCTCTACCGTCTAATCAGCTCTAATGGCAGGCATCTACATGTGAAATTTGAATTTTGAACGCCACACACGCTTTAGAGGATGGAGTCACTTGACTCCATTCAGGTGGAAAATATACGAAAAGGAAAATCGATTTCCCTTCCTAACAGTGACAAATATTTACAACTTTATTTTAAAAAGTTGAACACTTGCTCAAAACTAAGGTACAAACCCGAGGGTATAGTAAATATTACAAAACTTTTTTTTACATTTAGTCCAAGTTACATGAAATGAAGGAGGAAAAAGTAAATCGTTAAAGTTGTGTGTGTGTGTGCGTCGCATGTGCTTTGTTAGATGGACATTTCTTGCGCTTGGTTTCTGTAGATATTGGGCCTTTAAGCCTGTGAAATCAATTTCGTGTCCTTTCGAAATAGCCCATTAATTTTAGTCGACGTCTGAAGAGCGTCGTCGTCTGGAAGATAAAGCGTAACCAGCACCTCCTTCCCTGCTCATTCCGCTGATTAAAGGAATGCAAACTTTCTCTCAAACTTTCTTTTTTCCGTCTCCATCTCTCCATGTGATTTGACTAGTTGAGGTGTGAGTTATGGTTCTGCTCGAACTCATTTGTTCTTCCTTTGCCCTCCTGAGCTGGACCTTTCCAAGCACTCCCATTTATTCTCTAAAGCACCACAATGGAATACTGGAGAAAGAACTGGAAATGGCAAAGAACCCTCGCACGAATCTTTTATTCCCTCAAAGTATGAGACTGGATTTTTATATTTTCAATTGAGGGAACCATCTGTGCGCTCAGCCTTAGGAAATGGGCGTGTCTTTCATATCGCCTGTCAGACTCCTTCATACTCTCTATAAATCTAAAAGAAATCATAAAAAGGTCAATGACCTCCCTCTTTACTTTTTACTTTTCAGTGACAAAGTTGCGTGAGCACTGGGGTGAGACGAATGCGGCTGTCGTTGGACGGAAAAAGGAGTTGGAAGACTGTCTCCAAGATTCGAGTCGATGGGAGTCTCAATTAAAAGGGATTGAGGAATGGTTCCAAAGTGTAGAGTCAAAGCTAACGTCTCTCTCCATTTCCAACCATGGGAATGACCTTGGAGAGTCACAAGTAAGTGAAATCAATACGCATTCAGACGTGCCTTACGATCCTTTTACAATATGACTCATGTGTCACGCGTTTATTAGAATCTTCAGATGGAAATGCATCAGTTGAAGCAAGAGTTGGACGGCTTCTTTGAGTTTACTCTTCATCTTATCCTCACTTATGGACAAGATGATCCTGCCAGGTTGAAGAGGACGCAGGATACACTACATGGAAGGTTCAACTACATCAACAACAGGCAAGAATCCCAAACTAAAGAGAAAGTTCTAAAGTGAAAGTTTTAGAGTGAAAGTTTCCACTTTTTTTACAGTTTGAGCCTCCGTTCTGGATCTCGGGGGTATATTTCAGCACCCTCTTTACACCAAAGCGGTGAGCATGCTGCACTGGAGTCACAACTTGCTTGGTTGAGCGAGGCAGAGATGGCAGTAGGGAGACTGGAAGGAGATCTCCAGCGGATGGGAAATTCCTTCTCCAGGGAATCTTCAATGGCCAGGTCAACCCTCACCAAAATCAAGGTGAGAAAACACTCCTCCTATCCACACTTGGATGCAAACAGGTTGTGAGGCTGTATGGTTTACTTATAACATCACTCCGAGTCCCTCCTGCATAAGGTTTTCTAAGGTCAATTTCATGAGGCTCGTGTCTGGTGACTCGTGATGTTAATTTGAGTTAGTGGGAAGTGTCGGATCATAAATAAGAGAACCTCCTTTTAATTCCCGGGTGGAATGTCTTGTTTGATCTTTGGTGCTCCTTGACTTTGGTAAATAAAAAGTGTGTGTGGAGGATCCCAGGCTCTAGAGGTGGATTTATGGAGGGAGGCGAGGTGCAGAGGGACACACACACTTCCTTTCCTTAAGGGAAAGACGATGCAAATTGAATTCAATCCATCCATAATCTCCTACTCACTTGGCGCTCCATCAATTCTCAAAAAACACAAGAGGAGGAGGAGGCAGGAAGTTCAAAGAGACACCGACATTACTCAAACGAAAGGCTATGGAGTTACATTCGATGGTTACATACGGCAAGGTTCACAAGGGGCTGCACATAAATGACTTTCTACAGACATAGCTAAAAGCATACGGTAGAGGGAGCCAGTGTCTCACATCTTACCCAAATCATGGTAATTAAGGCTAATTAAGGTTACCTAAGCGTAACTAGTTTCATACGTTTTCATGGTCAAGTCTCCAATTCGTCACATTGGCTTCCATCTTATAAATATGTTCACGCCACTCTTTTGGTGTAATGGTTAGAAATGTGTTTTTCATCTTTTTTTAATTAGTTATTTTTACAACGTCGTTAAATCTTCCTGCTGAATCTGCAGGGTTCTTTTTATGCAGTTGCAGACATTATCTCCTAGAGTTTTGTTAAGTTTTAGGACTTACTGGAGGGGTAGGGGGTTGAGATTGATTACGTGTTTGATGAACAACCCCCTTATGGAACGTTAACGTGTGAAAGTGTGTATAGGGTGAAAGTTTGTGTGGAATTGGATGTTAACGTAGTTAGGGTTAATGAGAATCAAGACCACCGCTGTAATTAAGAGCTAAGGTTCTTTAGCTTAAGGGCTTAAGTGGATAAACTTCATTTTTGGTCTGAAATGAAAATCTTGTGTAGGAGTCTCTGCTTAGTTTCAACTACTGTGATAAGGTTAGAAGGAGAGCAGACCCCACTTAGCATTCTTCCTTCAACTTCTAGCCAAATTAAACGCTTCTGTTAATTCGGGTTGTGGATGAGAGTGACGTCTTGAGGTCTGTGGAAACTTTGTTTGGAATTTGGGAGCGGGTGCTCGTGTTGTTGAGGCGCATGGTTGCAGTCGCTTTTCCTTTCCTTTTCCTGGAAGTCCAGCATCTTTCTTTCACCAAGTTCCTAGTAGTCGGTCTCTGTCTGACTTCCATGGACCACCGGTGGACGGAAGTTGTCGTGAAATTGTTCAATTGGCGTGTGTGTGTCATTTGAGTTGACTACATTTCCATCCCCCTTACCTTTCACTTGAGTGAAAGTAACAACCACCGTAGCAAGTGTTTCGGAATGCGCTCAAGCGTCTCTGCCTACTCATTCCCAGCAGTTCAATCCAATAATAGAAATGGGCCTGAAAGGAGAAGTTGGAGGGGACTGCGAAACACTGCTGGAATTGACAGGGAAGAAGGAGCACAAAGGAACAGTGCCACTGCCATTGACAACAATGGACACAAAATCACATTCATCGAACCTATGACCGCAAGAGGTCGGGCACGACGTAAATCAGGAGCAGATGAGATTACACATGAACGTGGCTTCTGCCTACCTCCGTCGGCAAGCGACTTTGCACTTTTCACGGGCAGACGTCCAAGGCCACTGTCCTTGCCACCGGCAGTTGAGTTTCCGGCTCGAAGGACCACCGCACCGCAACATGAGTTTGTCACTCGCCCTTCAACCCTGCAACCAATTCCACCTCCAAGCATAAGGACTCCTGCTCTACCTTCAACTCATTATAATTTCCCTAGTTTGTCACTCGCCCTTCAACCCTGCAACCAATTCCACCTCCAAGCATAAGGATTCCTGCTCTACCTTCAACTCATTATAATTTCCCGTCTGCTTATACTCAGAAATTCCCAGTTAGTTACTCCACCCCTAAATTGAGTAATGGTGGAATTCACCTTAGGACTACATCCATTTCATCCGTTAGTGAGAAGAAGCCAGTGCTACTCAAACCTAGTTATACATTCCATGGTCATCCTTTACTTCGCAATGGTGACCTTGGGAATGAGGCCGGTGGTGGTTGGACTGATCCCTTCAGAAGATATGCCTACTTCTAAAAGCTTCTCTCCCATTGGTTCAGGGCCTGATCATAATACTCTGCCCAGAAGAGGTAGTTTTCGTCGTAGAGAAGAAGTTGCTCTGTACCTTGACATCATGGCCACCCAAGAGAGATTCGTCCAGGTATTTTTGATTGAATGTTTCTGACAGGGATTGTCCATTGAAGCATACGGAATACTTGCTGAATTTGAATTTAAGTTTTTGGTTCTTTTTGTTGTTGGGTCGATTGACAGATCCAATTGAGTCCAATTCCAGTGCATTATTCCTTAGATTAAACTCCCCTCCGGACTTTTGTTCTTTCTCGGGTGGCTCGTGCTTTCTCCAGACTACCGCAATGGAGGATCCTTGTTTCTTTCTCCAGGCCCACCAGGGGATTACTACACCCACCCACTCGCTCAAAAACACAAATTGACAAGGGAAACAAAGGATAGGATCCAGGATTATTCCATCACTCCAGAATGGACGCAAGAGGGATCACACAAACTCAATTGGGAGCAACAAATGCTTCTTTCCTTATGTCAAAGAGTGGCCCCTTCCAAGGGGCCACTCTTGTGTCACTCCCGGCACCTGGAGTGTAACTCTCTTGGAGTGACACTCTCTGGGATTGTTTCACTAACAAGGCTATCAAGGATCAGGGCCTAATTTGGTCATGCTTTTAACATGCCCACTTCCACGCACGCATTCTGCGTGGATTCGTTCCGGTGTCATGATGACAGTGTTGACCAATTGGGGATGATGAATGGAAACGCATAGCACTTGGTTTTAAATGTCTTGCTATAACCCCAATTATAATCACTCTTTTGTTTTCAGGTAAGTTACGGTTACTCGAGATGAGGTTTAATCTGATACCACCAATGGAACAAATCAACACCCACGCAACCACGCATCAACCACCGCTTTACTCCATTCAACCTCCAATCATCCCATCAATCAAAAGTAAGTCACAAAAACATTATATCAAGTAGTCAAGTAGTCAAAAGCTTCCTTTGTAGCTTCCATCTGTCCCTCTGTCTCCCAAAACTTGGAAATCCGTCGACAGGAGTCCCACTTTTTGAGTAGTGTGACCTGAAATGACACCGTATGACCCACTTAATGTGTAAATTGAAAGTGTCACTTTTTATACCCTTTTTATTCCTTTTTATTCCCTTTCACTACTATTTTATCCCCGTGTTATCAAAGTTTTATTAGCTTAAGGTGAAAGCACTTTCTCCCTTCACTTCCTGGTTGTTCTGGATGAGTGTAATTATGGCTGTCTGGATTTATTGGGAGTGTCCGTGGCTATCACCCAAATGCAAATCCCATGTCACTCCAATATCTCTCACTCCAGCATTCATTGATTCAGTTTCGTCTCTGTCTTCCATCAGTGTAGTTTCACAAGTGGATCAGAGGAGTGCTAAGTATCTGCATGTGAGGGAGTGTGGAGGTGCTAAGTTTTTACGATTATGATCAGTGTAGTTTTGAATAAGTCCCGTTGGGAGGAATTATAAGGAATGATTCCAGCAGGGAAGTAAAGACTTTCATCATCATCCAGGCCATAACTTAAAAGTTCAGATCCTTATCCTCCTCAGAGGTCAGGAGGACATGCGGAACTTGATTCACAATTCAAATTAAAACACTTTTGTGTAATCTCTCAGTTCCAATGACCTCTGCCTCTATACCAATCCCAATTCAATTTCCATTTGTTTCCCATAAACATTAGCATGGGGGGTTGGATGTACAGGGTGAGAAATGTTGAAATGTCAATAAATAAGATAATTCTTTTGGAGGAGGGGGTAGTTTGTGAATCTGATTTGATCTGACAGTTGCATCTTCTTCATCTTGTCGGGGGTTGGGACTGAGATCTGAGCAGTACATTGCAGTGCTTCTCTGGATGAGCTAATAAGTGGTGGTTTCAGGAGGGTGTTGGACAGTAGTGGCTGGGGAGTGAACGTGCTTCCATGCTCGGCTCAAGGGTCACAAGGACGTGAGTCAACACCTTAAGAATTCCTTCAAAAAGGACCAAGTCCTAATAATCCAAGTCAAACCGTTTAATCTCCAACCTTTAAATTGCCATGTAAGTGTACTAAGCACAAAAATAAAAAGTGTGTGAACATCTTGTGTGAATCAGAAGACTCCTTCCTGTCACGGTCCCCTTGTCTTTGTTTTTAATTTTTGAGCTATGGCTCCCTCCACCTGTCGCCGTCTCTAATTTCCCGCTGGAAAATCCTCATCACAGCAGCCTCATCTTTTTCATCAAAAGAAAAACACCGCCCTTGTGTCTTATGATAAAATGCTGATGAGGAAATGTTTTACTCTCGTGCTCTGCTCATTGTTGAGTCAATTCTTGTCTGTTTTTTTTCAATTTAAATCTTAAATCCTTGAGTCTACTTCCTGGCTCTGTTCCTTTTCCATCTCCAAGGCCATTGGCCATATTGTTGCCATTATTGAGATCCTTGGCGGTGTTTATGTTCTTTTTAGTGAGTGACTGTAATCTTAAATCCTTGAGTCTACTTCCTGGCTCTGTTCCTTTTCCATCTCCAAGGCCATTGGCCATATTGTTGCCATTATTGAGATCCTTGTCGGTGTTTATGTTCTTTTTAGTGAGTGACTGAACGACTCAAAAAGGAGGAATGGACTCTGGTCGTAAAGCTTAGCTTCTTAAACCAAGCAATTTCATTTCCATCCTCTTCTTATAGGGGGAAATGAACTGGGAAATGGAACCTGGGAAGTTGGTAATGAGGCGGGAGTTTTTGGTGACTGAGTGGCAGGGCCATGACCTCCATTTAACTCACTTCCCTTGACGAATTGCAAACTTGTAGCTTAAAAGAAAGAAAAAGCTTAGGTGCTTAGGTTGAAAATCCTTTTTAGAGGGAGGCCTTTGCCTTTGAATTGACTTTCCTTAACTGTTTATGGGGTCTCTTTTACTCTTCCAATCAAATTAAGTGGAGACGGAAATGGAGTAGTTTTACGATCTTTTCTTTGAGTCCAGGTATAGTTTAAATAAGTTAAATCTGGAATAGCTGGAGTGTGTTAATGGGGTGTTGGAGGAGTTATAATGCCACTAACCCTGTCTCCAATGACATCACTCACACACTCACCCTAGTTCTGTAGCATAAGTTGAATTTGAAACATTGCAATGACTGACTCTTGGTTTTCTGTCCTTATAAGGTCAAGCCCCATGTGGATGAAATGCAATTCCTCCCCTTCCTGATTAATTTCTGCATGAGTTAAGGCGTGGGTGTGTGGAGGCCATTCACCCTCTCCAGGTGCTCTTGTCACAAATTCCACCTGGGAAAATGGAATGGTGTCCCATTGTTGTTGTCAGTGATAAATTAGACAGGAGAAGGGAAATGTTCAATCCAAGGTTAACATCAATGAAACAAAGGAGTAAATCAAGCGACCTTTGCTGGAGGTCACAAATTGAGATTCGGAGGGCGATCGTTCTCTCTCCCGTAGGCTCAGCCATTGTCTATTCCATTGTTATACTCTGCGTAAACTGAATTGGATGCTGGTGATTTCAGATGCTAATCACAGACTACGACTATACGTGTCATTCAATCCAGGGATTTTCATTCACTACTCAAAATTGCGTCCATTGTTGAAAATGGGTGCAGTGTCTGTGGTGTTTTCATTTTTGGAACTTCTGGACATGAGAAGATGAGTTCTGGATTGCCCCTGGGTGTTAATGCGTGGGTTAATTATGGGTCATTAGACCCCACACTTATTTCCTTCTTGTAATATTGATCTCCTCCATTCAACTTCTTTTTTAATGAGATTTTTGTATGAACCTCCTTGCTTTTAATTAATTTCCCTATCAAAAAGGAGAGTGGGGATGGAAGGAAGTCTTTGCACACATGCGAAAACATTGTTTGTTTATTATGTCCCTATTTCCCCATGTTCCTGTGTTCCTATGTTCCTATGTTTGGAAATGTCTGGTGAAACTATCAAGGAAAGGAGTTGGCTTTATGGAAATCGCTTGTGACTTTGAGCTCCTGTTGATGCTTGCCAATAATCTCCAGGCACTCCTTCCTCCAGCCTTCCTTCACTTCCTTCCAGCTTCACTTTACGACCCAGGGATGTGGTCGATGGACCAAAAATAAAGTCCATTACACCTTGTCCAACACAATCAACAACCAACAGAAAAGGACAACCACTTAAATAAGGGTGGATAAAATAAGAACAATAAACTTAGGTTCTCACACAAGTCCACATTCAAAAGTTCCATGCTGGAAATTCTATTAAAACTCCGAGTTTTCATGCTTTTGAAAGAGTTTGAATTGAAACAAAACAGATGAGGAGGGGTTACAGGAGCACAGGGTTATTTGGGGATTAGCAATTCAACTATCCTATCAGTATGCAGCCTTCACATCCGTGGATTGCAGAAGTTTATTTATTTAAACTAGGTCGGGAGTCGCTTAAAATGCTAATTTTTGTACATTTATCCCAGTTTTGTGTACAATATTTCTGACAAATGTTGGAGGAAAGGAGGATTTGCAAGGGAATTACACAGTAAGTAGTAGTAGCTGAAATGTGATAAATGAGTGTCACTTTTATCGTACACCTGCCGTTTCTTTAAACCTCCTTTTTTCTGTAACTTTGTCCAAACAACTGGTTAATTTCAACTCCGTTTTTTTCCAGTCAGCCAACTTTTCATAGCAAATCAGCAAATTATTCTCGAAAAAAATTATAAATCGAAAGAGGAAGAAAATATCAAATAAAAAGGAAAATAAAAAATCCGAATTCGGAAGGTGAACTCGAAAGGGTTGATAAACTCTTGAAAGGGGTAATTATCATAATTTTGAGTTGTAATATGATGGTTTAGTTTCTTTATTCCTACAAGAATCCTAACTTGGAATCTTTGTATTTTTGTTCGTGTTGTCGCTGAATTAGGAAGTAGATAATGAGCATGAAAAGTAAGGCGGAAATGTGTGAATTTATTATTTGTTGAAAAGTTGAAATTAATGCGTAACCTTGTAGGTGTACTGTGTGAATCTTTGTATTTTTGTTCGTGTTGTCGCTGAATTAGGAAGTAGATAATGAGCATGAAAAGTAAGGCGGAAATGTGTGAATTTATTATTTGTTGAAAAGTTGAAATTAATGCGTAACATTGTAGGTGTACTGTGATGTTCTAACCTTGTTATTTGTCAATGTCAAATTGCATTTGGATGAAGCAGAGTTTTGTGGAAACGGGTTAGAGGGAATGCGTAATGACCGTCCCAGTGGGGAGTAAGTCCGATTGAGACTTTTATGGACTGGATTGTAAAAGATGACCTCACAAGACTATAATTTTGTTTCCTAAATGAGGATTAGGAACCCATTGACCCCTCCGGATGAAGATCTTCCGGGTATAACAATTTACAACCTTGTTAGCTTCCCACCGCAAAGTCCTTCTGAAATCAAATCTCCCCCTTGTCATCCGAAGCCTGTCAAAGACCCCTTCAACTCACTTAATCATCCTCACCCCAAACTTCTTGGAAATGAACTTTAATTAAAGAAAGGGAGAAATTGATTTATTCCGGGAGGAGTGCCTCCATTGAGGGAAATGAAGTTATCAGAGTGGCTGAGTGGCCAAGTTCAAGTGGGATTTATGTGACTACCCCTTGTCGGCATGCCCCTTAAATTACTGTTATTCGTAAAAACTAAAGCAAACTCAATTGGAAGAGGCGTGGCGAATTGTGTGTTTTTTAATGTTAGTTTTGCTTAATTTTCAGGACTGCCAATTGGCTGAATGGTGGAGGGATGAGTTGAATGAACAATTGGAAGGAGGATTCCGTCCCACCCCTTGACCTTCAACACTCTCTTCTCCTTTGCATGAGTGCTGACGAGGGACGAGGTCAGACCAGGGCGGGGGGATTCCCCTCCGCCACGGACAAGTCAAAATGACCCACCGGAAGAGGATGAAGCTAAGCCACAGCCAATACCACTTCAACTCAAGTACTGGAAGTGGGGCTTCGGAAGCACTCGGAAGTACTTTAGAGCCACTGCTTTGCTCGTCACACACAAAGCATCCGTCCATGGCCCATTCAAAGCCGCTTTCCTCACGCTCCCGCCACTCCCTCCTCCGCCTTTATTGCAGAGGAGACCGGAAGTGGAAATACTCCGAACGGCCCACACCCGATGGGATTTGTCCTCACCACCTTCTTTTGATGAAGCAAATGAAGGATCTGGGGGTGGAAGTCCGAGTTTCCCATCCACTTCCGGTTCTTATTTCCAGTACCCTCGACCTGACGTAGACCTCTCCGTTCCCACCTCCACTGCCAGCACAACGTCCACTGCCAACAAACCCAATTTACCTCATAGGCTAAACTACACACTAACGTTACCCAGTACAAGGGTGCTCAGGGGCTCCAGAATTTCAAGGCCTCATCCAACTCAACGCGAAATCCCATACAGACCTCCACATCGACAAAGACTTTGTTACTCATTTGGGACAGAGTGGCCATTCGGCGACCCTCGACTTCATCCCACCCTTCAGAAAGTAGGGATTGATGAAATGTCAGTGATGCAAAGGGATCGGAGACTTCGTCTCTGCTGTTGTGGTCAAGATGCTCGGTTTCTTTTTCTCGTCTACTCCATCATCAGTCTACTTGTGAACTTTGAAGAGGTTCTCATATTTGTTCCATTGGTGGTGTCTCAAGTTTAAACTATGAAAGCAAAATTGGCAAAATTGGGAGCACAAGCTCCTGACCATAAATTGACCTGGTGGATGACCATGTGATTTGAATTTTTCAGGAATTGCAGAGTGAATTGGAGAGTCATGCGACGACGGTGGCGGCATTGGGCAACTCAGCTAGAGCTTCGGCTGCGGGCATGGACCGTCCTGAAGATGCGCAGGCGCTCCTCCGCCGGTTGGATGAAATGAACCAGAGATGGCACGGTCTCAAGCAACGCTCAATGGCCATTCGGTGAAACAATTAAAATTAATTAAATCAATTAAAACAAAACTGGTTTCGAAATTGGGATTTTTGTTTTGTGACTTTCAGTAACCGATTGGAGAGCAACACGGAGCACTGGCATGCTCTGCTCCTTTCGTTGCGGGAGATCATTGAGTGGGTCATTCGTAAGGACACTGAACTCTCGTCCCAAGGGCCACTTGGAGGCGATGTGTTCACCCTCCAGAAACAAATGGTAAGTAGAATGGGAAAAGGACATAAATGGAGGAGTGTTTACACGCATGATTTCCTTTGCACAGGATGAGCACCGCTCACTCCGTCGTGAGTTGGATGGGAAGCGGCCTATTGTTGAGACAAACTTGATCAGTGGTCGCCAGCACGTGGCGAATGAACCACCTGTTTCCGAGTCCAGTGACAATGAAGGTTCGTCTCATTAGTCTAATGGAGGGAAACTACTCCCGGGGGAACTCATTTTCACAACCATAAATTCATGCTCTGCTGGCAAACCAATTGGGCACATAATTTATCACCTTGCAAATCCCTACTCTCCTCACCGCACCACTTTCTCATATAATTTGACTTTGTACAGCTTCCAAGGAGCTGGAAGGAGATGCGAGGGGATACAGAAGTGCGGAAACGGCAGCAAGAGAACTCACCAGAAGCATCCGAAGGGAAGTCACGAAACTCTCGGAGACGTGGGTCTCCCTCCTGGCACGATCAGACAATCGACAAATACGCCTGGAAGAAACGATTCAGCGCATGCGCTCATTCCAACAGATGTTAGATGATGGATCGGCACGACTGGCCACGGCTGAGGCTATCAAGTCACGATGGCCGACGATTGCAGCAGTGGGGGATAAGTCAACACTTCTTGATCAGCTCAAAGTGAGGCTCGTGTCAAGTTAGCAGACGCAAGCTAACTAGTGTGTAAAGTTAACCTGTTGGAAAAACCGCGAAAGTTTGAATTTTATTTTGGTATTAGTCACTCACTTATCCGCAGATGAAGCACAATCGCGTGACTTCTGGTGAATACCAAAACACGCAAAAAATTGGTTATAATTAATTGATAACAGCAGAATTTTGGCCATTGAAATACTACACAGTAGCACAGTTGGAAATACTTTCAATGAAATTTTGTGAATCGAAGGTTGAGTGAACAGGAGCGATTTTAACACCATTCCTAGGTAATTTCTGAATCGGGCACTGTTAAAAGATAAATGTATTTTGTCAGAAATCTTTTCGGTTAACTTTGCACAAGGTTTTAACTACTTTGGCTAACTTGACTTATTTTCTTTCACAAGGATAATTTACTTCACTTGTCTTTCCAGACCTTTCGGGAGCACATCAGTTCCACGCAGAGAGCTGTCAATGAAATAAACGAGCAAGCAGCGCACATGACTGGAGCCCACGTGATGCTTTCTTCATCCAATATCCTCCGTCTCGACGACTTGAACTCTCGCCTAAGGAACTTACAACAGAATGTTGAGGAGAGGGAGAACGAGCTCTCTTCCATTGGAGGAGGTTCAGCACCAGTTGCCTCTGTCATTGCAGTCATCCCGCCATCTAGCAATGCTTCAGTCAGTCCACCTTGGGAGAGGTCATTGACACCGGCCAAAGTGCCTTACTTCATCAAGTCAGTTTCACCCAGTCACTCTCTAAGCTCCACGTGCCAACTCTAACATTTTTTGTGACTGTGATTTCAGCCATCAAACTGAGACGACGCAGTGGGACCACCCACTGATGACGTCTATCTTGGACTCTCTCTCTACCTATAACGACGTTCGTTTCTCAGCCTATCGAACTGCGCTAAAACTTCGAGCCTTACAGAAGAAAATTCATCGTAAGACAACGAGCATGCGCACAAGTATTAGGAAATTGATTTTAATTTTATACTGTAGTGGACACACTCCCGCTGAAGACGGTGATTGGTACATTTGACTCCCTTGGACTCCGAGGTCACAACGACAGACTCCTAGATGTGCCTGACATGGTTTCCACTCTGAACTCACTCTACAACACATGCGGCTTCAGCGCACAACCCGCCCCATCCAGGGGAATTCAAGCGCAGCCACAGGAGCCACTGAACATCCCACTCTTGACAGACTTGGCACTCAACTGGATCCTCAATGTTTACGATAGCCAAAGGACAGGCCAGATTCGGAACCTCTCGTTCAAAATCGGTGTTGTGCTTCTCAGCAAAGGGCCAATGGAGGACAAGTTTCGATGTGAGAGAGAACTAAATTCTAAATTAAAGAAGGATGTAACTTTTTTAAAATTTTTAGATTTGTTTCGCCTTGTGGCTGATGCGTCGAGACAAGTTGATCAGCGTAAGTTGGGCCTACTGCTTCACGACTGTATGCAAATTCCAAGGCAGTTGGGGGAAGTAGCTGCCTTCGGTGGATCCAATATTGAGCCTTCCGTCCGCAGTTGTTTTGACAAAGCACCCAAGGACAAGGCCACGATCGAAGTCTCCCATTTCCTAGAGTGGGTGAGACAAGAACCTCAGAGCATCGTCTGGCTTCCAGGTATTTAAATTAAAAGTTGGAAAAATAAAAGATCAAAGCTAAACATACTCCTTTTGTCCTTTAGTTCTCCACCGCATTGCAGCCGCCGAAGGTGCAAAACACCAAGCAAAGTGCAATGTCTGCAAACAAGTTCCTATCCTGGGGTTGCGGTAAGGCATTGAGAATCTTGTTTCGTTTTCAACGTATTTTGTAGGTCTTCAATGTAATTTGGGTTGGTTTTTAGGTACCGTTGTTTGAAATGTTTCAACTTTGACATGTGTCAGCGGTGTTTCTTCAGTGGGAAGAAAGCCAAGAATCACAAGCTCACACATCCAATGCAAGAGTACTGCACGGAGGTAAAAGAACGAATTGATATGGCTTATTAGCATTGGGCTTTTGTAAATTGAGAGTTTCCGATAGTCCACTTCTGGTGAGGACGTGCGTGACTTTACCCGTGCTCTGAAGAATCGCTTCAAGTCCAAGCGGAGTCTGCAGAAGCACCGGAAGTTGGGTTACCTCCCTGTCCAGACTGTACTGGAGGGAGACACACTCGAGTCACCGTCCCCTGCACCTTCACCACAGCATTCCTTATCGCCTGACATCCACTCCAGGGTAGACACTTACGCAACACGACTGGCGGATGTGGAGATACGCAACAGATACAACTCAACTCCAGACTCGTAAGACACAAACAAATATCTCAATCTCAACTCATTTTTTTTTAAAAATATTTTGATATTACAGGGAGGATGAGCATAGTCTCATAGCCCAGGTAATTCCGACTTTTTATAAACTGTGCTGCGCATGTGCGTGACTGTTTTACTCTTGCTTTATAGTACTGCCAGTCTCTCACTCGTGGTGATGGCGTGATTCCAAGGAGTCCAATACAGATCGTCGCTTCCATCGATGCAGAGCAATCGGAGCAGCTCGAGGCTGTGATCAGAGCCCTCGAGGAGGAGAATGCTTCCCTCCAAGCCGAGTACGAAAGACTCAAGCACAAGTCCCAAGCCAATGGGCAAAGTCTCCACTCTACTCCGTCAGACGAACATAATTCGGAGCAGCAACCTCAACTCCCGGCACAGAACGGGGCTGGAAGGAGTTATTATGCTCCGATGGACTCTAATGAAAACAACATCCTAGCTGAAGCTCGCCTCCTTCGTCAGCACAAAGGGAGGCTGGAGGCTCGGATGCAGATTCTAGAAGAGCACAACCGGCAGTTGGAATTGCAGCTTCAGAGACTCCGTCAACTACTGGATGAACCCAAACCAAATTCACCGTCAAAGACAGGCACCCTGCAGAGCAAGTCGGTGGTAGCAGCAGAGTTGGCAATGGACTCTCCACTTCCTCATCGGGCCAATGGACACTTTGACACTTCCACTGCAGGTATTCCCTCTTATTCTTCCTCATAGGATTCCATTACATTTTGTATACTTTGCAGATCCTTGGAGTCAGGTTGGTGCCCAGTACCCTGAGGAACCCCGTCCACCACCGCCACCAACGCCTGGCTACGCAGGTGCTAGTGGAGATCCCAACCCACGAACTGGCGATCCGCTTCCTCATGACTGACATTCTGAGCAGCTGAACTGTGGCCCATAAGCATCTCCGGGAACGATAACAAAGGCAGCTCGACCTTTCTTGTGGACTTGATTTACACACTTTGTACTGATTTCGGGTTCTATACTTACTTCATCTTCCTTGACCTTTTGACCTTGAGAATGTGTTCGGGTGACTCCCATTTGGATATCAAAGTCAACGCATCAAACGACCTCCTTTTAATATCAGTCAATATCAATCCTGTACAAAGCCCTGAAATTCTGGAATCCCTTCAAGTCAAACTAATCATTAGAGTGTAGGGATTTGTATGTACAATGAGGGTGACCTAATAAAATGGTTAGTGAATTTGGAAATCTGTGGCCATAGTAAGACAATGAGAATTTCTTATTTCGTCCTTCAACACATTTTATGGTAACAAAATAACATTGAGGGAGGAGGGTTATAGGGTTCCCGAATCAAATGTTGCTACCTACTTGACCCAGAAGGCCGTCCCAAAGGGTTCTCGTAAAAAGACTCCCAGTAAGTGCTTATTGGCACTGCAGACGCGGGAATTGTCACAAGGTCACTCGTAGAACACTGTTCCCTGTGGGGATCAGTCCTGAAGGCCTGACTATAAACCCCAGATCTCTTCCTAACCCCACTGGAAATGTGAAGGAGATTTGGCACGAAATCGGACTGTGAGAGAATTCGGACAATATGGATTTCCCAATTGGATTTCAAACCGATAAGTTTGTATGAAAGTTGTTCCATTAATATTTAAACGTTGGCTTTTGAAAATGTCCCCCATTCCGCAGGATTTGATTAAGAACCTTTTCCATGGGTGGTTCCTCCACTCCTTAATTATAGTAGTTATTGGAATACTTGGGCTATTAAATATTTTTATCATCAGTTTCATCAAATAAATGCTGTTTAGCTACTTCAAATATAATTGGGGTAGAGGAGGTATATACGACTAGACAGGCTTATAATTCGACATGTCTGTTCCATCGTTTCAAGTGTCATCCTCACCGTCTCGGAATGGAATTCTGACTTTGCTGAATATCTATATAAGACTATTTTGTCCTGCCGTCGAAGTGTAACTGCCTTAAAAATACGTGCCATGTCACTTATAGCATGAAACGTGTGTTTCTGGACTGTCTTATCCTTATTCTTGAATTTGGTATTCGGTGTGACTTACTTTTTCCACGTTCCTCCGTTTAAGCTCCTTACAATGAGGAGACTTATAAGTTCAAACGACTGATTGAAGACTCCTTTGTCAAAGAACAGAATAAGGTAATTATCCATTCAAAGTTCGATTTACATAAACAACTCTGTTTTCCATTTAATACGACAAATTGCAAACGTTTCGCTTGCAGAAATATAATGGAGAGACTGAATCTGCCGCAGTGTTCACCTTATTAACTCAATTCCTTGCTAAAAAACTTGTTCCTGTGGCAAAAGTCATATCCACTTTAGCTCCCCATCCCTTGGACTTTACTGAAACGCATTCTTATTAACCCAGTTAGCAACCATGTCGGTTATACTATCAAACCCTGGGTTTCTGTACTGCCATATTCTTATTCTTGAATTTGGAATTGGGTCTGAACTACTTCTTCCCGTGTCCCTGCCTTTAGTTCGAGTCCAAAATCAGAGTTTGAATTTGAACTTTACTCTGAAGAAACTTCGATCAGATTGGGATTATCGGAAACAAAGGTGCCAACTGGTATATTTCAACGATGCGAAGCAACGAGATATTGACGTTTACTTTGGTGAACGATTCCTTTGGATGACTAGATGTGAATTGTTAGAGAAGTGTTATAAAAGGTATACCTACCTGGTGGCCATTGTGGATACATACAACTACGCATACATGATGGCACCAGTACAGTACTACCTACCGCCCATATTCTGCATCGCCCTGAACTACAGTATCCTCACTCTTTCACATTTCCATCCGTGCTACAAGGCAGTTCACTTTCGTATGACGTCGGACACGATCCCGCTGCGTCGTCAGGTTTTTGATGAAGCAGTTCTATTTCTCCTTAGTCGTTTATGTCCTGCCAATTGGATGACTTGGCATGCACTTGGCACCCAACAAATAAACTTCAACCCTGATGGTTCAATTTGGATGAACCATCCAAGCAAACCAGAATCTCAAATTATATCGTACGTTGGCAACGTCATAAATCATAACGTTTCTGCAGTCTCCTCATTAAAGTTTCACAGGGTCCACTGGGTACAAACGGACTTTGATACTAATAACTACGTTAGGATTGATACTTATGTCAAAATGGATGACGAGTCGGGTGAGTCCCATCGTTTCTTTGTAACTGAATTGGAATACAATTTCATCACCTGTCAAGCTGTACAAGAGTATATTTCGTTCGCAGCAATTGCAATGCCATACAGTGGTGTAACATGGAGTGCCATTTTCATCACATTTGCAGGCGTTTCGTTGTGCATTGGATTTTTGCACAGGAGTTTGGGAAAGGTTGACAAAGTTACGGTCATGACCTTTGGAATTCTACTCGAACAAGGACTAAAAGTGGCGTCGAAAGTATCCAAAATGAGCAAATTCCGATACATGTTGTTGGGCCCAGTCCTATTGGCTGGAATTGTCATTACAAATGGGTACAAAGGGATCATTGCCTCAGAACGAACAGCACCATTCCCAAAAGTTCAACTGAAAAGCATACAAGAGGCAGTCGATAAGAATTTTACAATTCTCATTCATGTTCCACCTGAAGGACGTAGAATTATGAAGGAACACTGCAAAGAATTCAAATCTTATGATTTCTTTAAGACTGTTGGCAGAGTGGACAACTTTGTGGGAACAGTAACATCAGGCATCGAAACCAACCTGTCTAGAAAGTCTAAAAACCGGATTGATTTCACGAAAATCTTGTCTAAATTTGCAGTTGATTTTGCGTTGAATGAGAATGCAACAAATCCGTTTGAACTTGAATTTTTTAAATGCAACAAGACGATTCATGTTGGGACGGAGAAGGCATTGGTGGAAAGAGTAGTTGAAACCGAGTCCAATTCCGAGTCAAGGAATTTGTACTTTGGCCAGGATTCTTTTCTGCCCAGTTTGGGTGCCTGGGTAATGTATAATATGGGATGGGATCGATTCAACGTCATTTACAAAAGGTTCCAAGGCATTGTGGTATCTGGGATATTCCGCTACAAGTATCGAGATTACAAGCGATGGGGAGTGAAGCACAGCAATTTCATAGCAGCAATCAAGAATAGAATCAGTGGGAATGAAAACCCTGTTCTCACATTTAAAAGCAACCTAGTCGTATCTGTGTTCATCTTGTTCTCAGCTGCGGTCCTACTAGGAATTTTGGTGTTTGTATTTGAGATAATATGCAGCTTCCGTACTTGTTTTGCTCCGTTCCTGTTGCACACATCAATAGTTTCCAAATTCAGGTCAACAACTTGTCCTGTATAATCTTAGATTTACTGAACTATTTGTAACACAAGTCCTACTCAACTATAGAAAGTTACGTTCCAAAATCCACTTCACGTTGGTTGAAGCTCTGCCATTAAAGTGATTGATTGACTAACATTGAATAGGAAAGTTACATCGAACATTTCAATTTATAACACTTATATGTTCCAATTGAGCTATAGTTACTAATCCATTATGCACCACGGTACAACCTCATTTCGAATTTTCAAACTTCCTGAGGGCTGGTTAAAATCATGGCCAGCATAGAATCAAATATTTCTACCTTCTAGAATCCGATTATAATTAAAAAGTGTGGGAAGGGATGTCACACCAGCTATCCAGCTAATAATTTTGACGACGTCAGGCATATGAACATGTAGTGTCATAAATAGAAATAAAATGTAATTTCGTGATACCTTGTTTTATAGATTGTCCATAGTACAAGCCATTTAATTACAGATTCCACGGAGAGTCACCCATTCCCACCATGAAGTGACAAACATGTTTTCTTCGTGTGGATTCATCAGTACACACAAACTTTTTTGAAACTGCTTTCAATTCTCTGTCGAAGCCTAATTTGAAAATACGTTAAACATCCAACAATTTTTATGGAAGTTAATTACTATACTCCTCTTACGCTTCGAAATGGAATTTGAGTGGTTTCCAGGCAGAAGCATTATGAAGTTACACTTTTCACCGGATTAGGAAATACTTTGTAGACCTATGTGACAACCTTAAACTCGGGAGGAATATATGTGAACGGATACCGTTGACATCATTAATTTAAAACCAAACTCACCATATGCTTAGCCTAAAGAGGATGCTAAACTCATTTTCATAAATGGCTCGATACCTGCCACCTATAAACCTTTTAAGAACGAAATTGCTCAATTTGGTGTCACCAAGTTGATGCTAAAACTGGCATTTGGCAAGAACAACTGGAATAAAACCTCGAGACTGGGACTACATCGACTATGCTGTAGGAAATGGTCTTAAGCAATGTCTTTGAACTGTAGTGTGAAACTGAAGCAGAAATGAAAATTTTTGTGCACCCTCTTTAGTACAATCCAACCAAAATAATTTATTTGTTTTCCAGTATAACAGAAATTAATCAAGAATCATTATCAACAAGCGCCTGTGCGTCCATTGCGGCTTTCACAGTCTGCTTATTGTCGTTACGTCCAATTACATGGAGCGCATCAGTACTGATCTGGTAGCGGATACCCAAAAACTCTGCGTCGTCTTTTCTCGCACAAGGAGCTGGACACGGCCCAAGTGTGGAGGGTTTGATGATAGCATACAGGTAATAAAGATTATCGTAAACTATGGCGCCTGTGTCTATTTTTTTATACAATCCCGTATAACGATACTTTATTTCTTGGGTGTCTTTAATTTCCTGCCCGGAGCCACGGTTTTGATTGTAAAAGGTGCGGATTCTCGGGGCATCTAGTATTGGCAGCTTCTGTGCTTTGGCTGCATCCTGTGGGTTTTCTTGGAAGTCCTAAATTATTACGTTCAATTAAAATTGTGGATTACGCTAAAGGTGTTTGTTAATAAATTACTTACCAACACAGCAGTTGTAGTCACGACAAGCGAAGCGACGATGAAGAATGCTACTTGAGTCGACATGATGATTTGGAGTTTCAGTTGTGGGTTTGTGGGGAATTCGTCTGGTTTAAATACCAATTAATTATGAATGAAAATGACATGTGTATTATTCAACGGCGCGTGGTGTTTTACCTATCAGCTTTTGTCCTTGCAGAATCAATACGAGAATTGAAATACTTAACTACTAAAGGGATGCCCTACCAAATAAAAAAAAAGTAAAAAAAAAAATGATTTTCTAAAAAAAAAGTCACACCATGCACTTTGTTTTCCAAAATGGCCGATTCTGGAATTCCAAATGTGGGGAACCACAACTTGGGAAGTTTCTTAATACTTTAACCCACATGCTGGGGACGACACATTGGATTTTTCTTTTAAAATGAAGCATCTGGCTAAGACACGTCAGCATCGGATTGAGGCTCGTGTAGTAAACATTTTCACTGCGCAGTTTAAGTGAACCAGAAATTTATTGAATCGCAGTGTTTGTTGCACGAGGCTCAATCCGATGCTGACATGTCATAGCCAAATGCTTCATTTTAAATAGTACCTAATAGCAAAGTGGATTGAGGAAATGAACGGTTGCAGTGTACACATACAGATGCAACATCTAATATTGCTCCGCGATTAAGGTTCCATGATAGTCTGCCATTTACAAATGTTGTATTGACAGTTTTAGCAGCGACAAAAACAAAAGGACAATTTGGTTAAAGATTTACAGTATGGAAATAAATAAGTTGGGCTACGTGCCATTCGTCATACTTACTTCATAACGCTTCATACATTCATCCTCATACCACCAGCGTCGTGCTCGTCGTAACCGATGAATTGGATCCAGTTTCACAGCCACGCGTCACTAAGCTCCACGTGCAGCCATTTTTGTTATTTTGAAATTTTTCCTAGTTGAAACTTGCTTTTGAGATCTTTACTCCTTGGCACTTCTATTAGTTTACGTTAGACGTTTTAGCTTTGTGAGGTTTTCGAACTGTACGAAGAAGTGTCTTTTCCTCAGAATCTCATTAGTGATGCCAAATGCACGCAAGTGATTATGAACACTAGTAGCCAATAGTAGAAAGTAGGAAAGCATGAGTCTGCAGATTTATGGTTTACCGCTTTGGGTGCCTTCACAGGAACACAGTTATACATTAATTAACCTAGTTCTGGAAATAAAGAAAGAACATTGGATATGTTGGACTGACTATAGTGAAATAAAAACTTAATTTCACGTGGATTTTGTTAAAGGAAAATTGAGAAAATACAAAGAAGTAAATCACAAATACAATCGGCATAATTTGGCATTTTAATTTCCATTCCATTCCAGACAGATTTTGTCCGCTTTTGTTTTTCGTGGGTTCTGGCTAATTCTTGTGAACCTAGTTGAAGGCTTTTTGCATTGAATAAGTCATGTAAAATACCAAATCGACTTTTTGCCTTTCTATGTCACAAAGTTGGGTTTTGGTCACGAAATGGGGAACTGGGAGAACTTTTATTCCCTAGAAACTTCTTCTAAAGCTTTTTAATAATAAAGAAGGACATTGGAATATGTGAGCTTAGTTAAAATCAAGTAGATCCATGGACGCCTAAACTTCAAACTACTCACCTTTTTAGTAATCAACTTTTAATCTATTTAATCTTTTAATCTTAGCTCTTTTAATTTTTTTTACCCAGTATTGAAAGCAGGTTGAGCTGTATTTAAGAATAGGCAGTTAGAATTAGAAAACAGAGCCAAGTGCCGCCGCAATGGAAGTTTATAAAGTCATTTTCCTTCTTTATTTCTCCTTCAGGGTAAATGCTGGGGTCTTTCAAGTGACTGACCTTCAACACTCACTTCATCACTTTACATTTCTGGAAAAGAGAGACGAATCGATGCCAGACTTTATGGAAAGTTTGCTACGGGAAGGGCATAGGCAAACCATAGTCTCCGTTGTCATGATTATGAGAATGAACTATGGAAATATCTCGAAACCAATTTTGAACAGATTAGCAATGAGATTGCGTCTACAAAATGCCACACACAGAGGAGGAAATACGCTATACTTTGTTCCAGTCGACTTCACAAATGAGAGTTCTGCTGATCTTATGCTAATTGAACTGCAAGAGTACTACTACAGGACCATCCCCAAAAGGAACAAAGACAACTTCCACTTCTGGGTAACACCTCCACAGGAAGCGAGAGGCGAACTAACAGAATATCGGGAAAATTACGTTGCTAGACAGTTTGGTATTAATGTGTTCGGCGCTTTCTTTCGACTTACCATCCCAGGATCAACCGTCGCTCATATTTGTCTGGCAAGCTACTCAGTTACTAGAACTGGGTTTCTGCCGTGCAACGAAACCATGAGAACGTAAGTTTTTGACAATCTAGAGGACCCGAGGTGGAATTTCGTTCAGTAGTAATTGATTTACAAATATCATTCTAATCATGACTGCAGGTTCTCACTGCCAGTCTCATTCGCTAAGCTGAGGCAGGAATTTGCAAAAGTCAACCGGGATTTTATGGGTCTATGGTTAATGTCTGGCGCTTATCAACCTACAGTTGGCAGCGCCTGTTGGAAAATGGTGAACTTCTATTACTACCACTGCATTCGACCAGAATTCCTGCTTGTTGAAGAAATAAGCAAATACTACAACATGACAGTAGTACCACTACTTAGGTCCTTGTATCACCCTGATCTGGGAACCGTGTTGAGTCCTATTAACCCCCATCATTCCACATACCAACCTGTAGATGAAGAACGAAACTTCATTGCAGTGGAATTTCCGCAGAAAGCCTATTCGTACTGCGAAGATGAAACAAAGAGAAATTGGGATGATCTTTTTAACATTCTGAAGCTGCTTAAACCTTTTGACGAGCCAACTTGGACGATGGTTTTCATCGCAGCTGTACTCGTTGCCCTTCCTGCTTTCAAAAGAAAATTCTCATCGTTTTGGGATAGCTTTTGTGTCCTACTTCGTCAAGGCGTTGGAAAGTTTACAGTCTTGCTCTGCATCTGGTCAGCAGCTGTCATTGTCATCAGGTAGGAAGAACCTTACTTTGTACGTTAGCTGATTGTTGAATTTCGGTCTTGTTTCCCAGCACTTACTACGAGTCTTTCATCACCAGTGAAACTGTCGCTCCACTGGATGAGTTCATCATACAAAACCTCACAGCCCTCCTCAAGACTGGACGGAAAATCATAAAAACCGACATGGGGTTGAAATATGCAAACTATGATTATAATAATTCGTTAGAACAAGTCTTAGCAAGTGACTATCGAAGCGTGGAAGCGGATGTCAAAGGGTTCATGACACTGCAGACAATGCACAAGTTTGTAATGTGGGTGAGAAACGATAGGTTTTCTGTATTGCAGAATAAGACTGTTGCATTGACTGGATTTCTATTAGTCGAAAAGCGTAACGTGGAGCCGTGGTTGGACAGGATCAGACTTGCGCACCCAGGCATCGAATGTCACACTGTAAAGGAACCGACAAAAGCTGACGTTTACGATTTCTTCGTGAATCTGATCCATGTTGGTATGGTACGATTTGACAGAACAATGAGAGTCTTCTTCGAATCAGGGTTTTATATTTTTCAGAGCAAATCTATTATTTCTACTGAGAAATTTTATTTTGCTGATGATTTAATGAAGGCAACAGAGGAGGGGAAAGATGTTGACACAATTTTGAACAAACACAAATTCCAGGCACTCACAATGCACTCTAAGGTAGTCTTACCATTCACGCTTCTCCTTTCGTTTCTATTACTTGCGTTACTCAGTTTTATACCGGAAATGTACATCGGTAGCCGTATGTGCTTTATTTGTAGAACTTAAAATAAGCAAGATACTATTACTATCAAAGTATATGTTCAATATGCACCTAATTTCTTATAATATATATATATATATATATAATAGGTTATATATATGTTATATGTGATTATATGTTATATATATGTGGTTACATGTGTATAGGAGAATTCAAAACATGAGGGTAATAGCTCGTCAAAAATATTAAAATGTGTTCTACATTCTTGTGAATGTTCATCTATTTCAGAACTGTCATTTGAATGAATAAACATTGATGGCTGTCGAAAAATCTTGTATACTTGGTATTTTGATACTATGCAATTAATATGTACCCACCTAATTCATACCATTTATTTTTGCCCCCATACCGCACGGCCTTTTGCACTTGAGATTAAATTCTGATTACAAGTGATAGGATTTTGTATAAGGTGACATGGCAATTTCATTGCTCTATTGCCCTACCAGTAGTTAACATGGACCTTGCTGATAGACTTGAATTTTCACTGGCCGAATTAGAGAAGTTGCTTAGCAATGGGGAAGCTGTTTCTATAATAAGACCAAACCTGGAGGAACTTCGATTATGCTGGAACCGTTTGAGAATTGAGTTGGGACTCACAGCCAGTTCGGTGCAAACTCTGCCATCATCTCCAACCAAAGATTTCTTAGGTCGTAGTCAACCACAAAATATTATGACAGTATTGTCGGACGTTCAACCAACCGCAACGTCAAGTGATTATAGAACCCGTAAGATGTCTGTTCTCAGGCCGAGTATTAGTACTCCTTCGCTCTCTACTTTGACGCCTGACTTTGCGACAAGGTCGAATTCCGTTGATCCCACGAATCCAAGGACAATTTGGCAACGAGGTGAGGAGGACAAGTACGCATTCTTTCAAGATATCTACTCTTCAAGTCGATTTGCTCTTGAGCACATCACTGACATAGTACTCCATTTCATCCGAGTCGAAACTTCCTCGCTCTTAGACTTGCTTGAACGATGCCCAAATCTCGTTCGTGCTGAGTTCGTGAAGGTCGTGTTTAAGGGTGCCTTTAATCGCGGAGTTCTCCTCCCTAAGCTCACTTCTTTTGTAATGAATATCAGATCTTCGGAGAAGGGGTGCTGTGAGTTCAAAAGCTTGTGTATTAATGACTTCCAGAATATGCTTTTCTTTTGTCACTGGGATAAGGATGACCCCATTCCACATTCGGTGACACAATTGCAACTCGTGATCGACGGATGGACTCAGCTCAAATTGAATTTCGAGAGGGGTGAATTTGTATCCAAACTGTCATTTACGAACGTCTTCTTTCATAGGCTGTATCCTCGTTTCAAAGTGAAAAACCTGACAATACAGTCCTGTACATTTGACGCACTGAGTCAAGAAGCCTTCCAAAACTTGACCTACATCAACTTCCAATCCATCAGGACGTCATCGAGTAGTGTGGTGAAAATCCTTGCCCAATGCCCTTACCTCCAGGAGCTCCGTTTGAAGAATTACATTGATTCTATTGGGATTCATCTTAAAGACATTCCAAATGCCAACATGAGATTCCTTTGTCTTGGCCTTTGCACATTCACACTCAACATCAAATACTCCCCAGGCATTTCGTTTGATCACCTGGACACACTCAGTTTCCCCACGAATATCATGGACGAAGAAATTCTGCACAACCTTCCTTCCATTTTCAAGACGAAAAAGGCTGTCGTTTATCTCTGCTCAAACAGACACAGCTGCAAGAATGGGTACTTCATCCTTCACAAGTTATTGCAAATTAAATCTATCGAGTGGATTTGGTTGTCAAATTTTCGCCAGTTTAGCATCCAGGAAGGTGATTTCAGGCTTGGACTAAGGGATGAAATCAACCAGTTCCTTAACGGTGCTGGAATTTGTTCTTCCTCTGTCACCAACATTGTCCTAGAGAAAGATACCACCGGAAACAACAAATGGATAGGTCGAGAAATTCTAAAGGACGAGCGTCAAGTTCTGGAATTCCAAAATCGAGATATGTACAAGTTCTGTGATTGGGAAGCATACATGAGGCGATACTGAAGAATCCAATACAGAAATTACCCTAATTGCATTTTCACATCAGTCTAGTTAAACAAATCCGGAAACCGAAAAGGATGTACGCAAATAAATATTAAAATGTAATAAGGAGATTCTGAACAGACTCTCGTGTAGCCGCAGGTCATTACTTTTTCGCGTTCTTTATCCAGCAAATGACTTGTAAGAGGTTCATATATATATGACATATGATATATATATCATATACATCATATAAATGAACCAACACTCCTGGAGCTAGAATCCACGAGAGACAATTTACAGCTTGGCATTACAATGCAGACGCAACACATTAGCAGATTTGATTCCATAAGCATAATAAGCATAATAAGGTGATTAATTTGAAATACACCCTAGAAAGCCATAAGCTGCCGTAGTAATACTTTACAGTCGAGGGTGATGACTGAGGTTACACGTGCAATTGTGACCAATAATTGGCAACACTGCATCAGTCTGAAGTGTGCCATTATCTAGAGTAACAGGGATGTCATTTTGCTTCTCGTCAATAAAACTTCTCGAAATTTCCTTCCAGTTCGAAAATGATAAGCAACTTTTTAGATTAAGTCCTAATCAATTTCATCGCTTTACTTCACAATCACTTTCAAGTAGCTAAATATGCTATCAGATTGGTGACCTTGATTCAACATCCGTGAGTATACCGGATTTCGGATTACTAGCATGAGGCATGAGCATTGTCTTCTCCAGCATTATAAATTCGATAGCTTGAGCTCAGAATTTATCAGTTACTCGCCCGAGTTCTCCTTCCTTTGACACCAGTGCGATGTTACAATTAACGGTTGCCATTACTGTTGCTTCCCTCTGTACAACAATAGGTAAACATAAGCGATAAGAATCCATATACTACCAACTCATAGATCACTGATGTATAACTATTGAATATTTCGTAAAATTCCTTACAATCAGTATGACAAATAATTAAGAATCCTCAATTAATTTTAGCTTTGAGTGCTGGGACTCCCGACCATGCATCAACAATTCGTCCACCAGCGTTTCCATTAGCAGTCAGAAATCCTTATGTGAATGTGTGGTTGAATAGAGACGAACTTCCTGGAAGCTGGCCTGTCTTTTGGTAATGATGCAGTGTACTGATTAGTATGCGTCAAAGACTATAATTTACTCTTGGTTTAGGAATGGTGCAACTAAAGGATGGACGGGTCTTGTAAGAGTTGACAATGTACCATACATTTATATGGGAAACCCAAATATTGAATCTGGAATAATTGCAAAACAAATTGGTTCCGCCGTAACTCCTACACAGTCTCACTTTTTCATTCAAGCTGGTCCAGTTGACCTCAATGTTACATTCTTCTCTCCGGTAGAGGTCACTAACGTGAAGAAACAATCAATTCCACTCTCTCACGTTTTTGTTAATGTTGCATCAAATGACGGCGCTGCTCATGATATTCAAGTTTACATGGACATTTCAGGTAAACATTCCAGTATATTACAAACATTTTAGCTTTAAAGTTGTTCCATATTGTGAGCTTATGAGATGAACAATTTTTCCTGTTTCATTTCCTTTATTTCTGCTACCCAGTTGAACATAATTTAAATTGTTTGTTGTATAGGGGAATGGGCGACTGCCGACGCTTCTAGCATAATTACATGGAAGCAAAGCTCAACTCCATCAGGCCGAAGAGTTTGGTCTACAGAACTTCAAACTCAAACCGTGTTTGGTGAGCTTTCGGAGTACCCACTTTGGGGTCAAGCGATCTTCTCAGCCTTGGGAGATGCACAGTTTGCTTCCGGTTCCGACAATGAGGTTCGCAATACATTTGCCTCCAATGGATTCTTATCAAACACGAACGACGAAAACTTTCGCTGTGCTTCTTGCGACTGGCCGGTTTTTGCATTCTCTCATAACCTTGGAAGTGTGACTGATGTACCAGAGGAAGTCCAGTTCGCCGTGGGACATGTCCGGGAACCAGCTGTTAACTTTTTAGGAGAGTCACAGAAAGGGCTGTGGGCTGAATACTTTGCAAGCCCAAATGAAATGATTGACTTTTTCTGGTCCGACACAAAAGACACTCTAGCAACTGCAGATGCATTCGATGTGAAACTCTTGAACGAGGCTTTTGCCACCGGAGGGCAGCACTACGCAGATATTATTGCCTTATCCGTACGCCAAGCCTATGGTGCGAATGAATTTGCTGGCAAAAAAGACAATCCATACTTGTACCAGAAAGAAATTTCTTCCGGAGCATTTATGAACACTGTTGATGTGATTTATCCAAGTGCTCCAATGTATTACCACCTAGGAGTACAATATTTACGGTATCTATTGGAACCTCTGTTTTATCAAATGGAAAATGGAATCTGGGAAGAAGAGTTCTCAGCCCATGACATTGGAGACAAGTATCCAAATGCTACTGGGAATGGATATGGTGAACCAATGCCAGTTGAAGAGTCTGCAAACATGATTATGCTACTGGCAAATATCGTCTTTCATCCTGACACTCCAATCGCAGAAGGACGAAAGTATGCTCTCAGTCACTACCCAGTACTAACCAAATGGGCAAACTACCTATTGGAAAACTGCTTGTATCCCGTCAATCAGCTGACGACCGATGACTTCATTGGACATACAGAATTAAACTCTGGACTTGCACTGAAAGGGATTTTGGGTATGAGCACTTTTGCCAAGATTTCAGCCCTAGTTGGCAATACGGCTGCGGAAAGGTTTTACTCTAATGCCGTGGAGTCTTTCAAGCCCATTTGGCTCAAGGAATCCCTACATGTTGACGGAGATCACCTCAAAATGGAATACAATGTTACAAATGGCTACCAATTCAAGTACAACGCGTTTCATGATCAACTTTTTGGCCTGGGTGTGGTTCCACCTGAAATCTACAAGATGGAAGCTGACTTTTATCTTTCTAAATTAGAGCCCTACGGAATCCCATTTGTTTCAACGCAGGAATACACAAAATCCGGTGAGTTTGACAAACTATTTTTAAATTACACTAGTATTTACGATATTTTTTAAAACTTAGATTGGGAAATGTGGACCGCGGCTGCATTTGGATATGCAAACCCTAAGCTAAGAAGCGGCTTAATTGAAGCTGTTGGGAAATACTTGAATGAGACGCCAAGCCGAGTTCCATTTTCGGATTGGTACTACCCTGCCACCAGCAAACAACATTATTTTCAAGCTAGGCCAGTTGCTGCAGGGCATTTCGCAATTTTGACCCTTGATTCAGCCAAGGGTCTCATTTAAAGGGTATTTCATGTGAAAATGGTTTGAAATAAAAAAGGAAATGAAACTGTGTAAGCAAAGTTTTAGTCACTGATTCACTTGTTGATTTTGTGAGAATAAATCTAAACTATATCCTGATGCGACCCATGCAGCAGCAGTTTTTTTGTGCTTCTAATCCTTTATTATTCATGTTTATTGATGACACTTCTTAACATTAACAGTTCTTATTTTTATGTCACCCGACGCATCAATCCGCAGGATAGCGTCAGTACCTACCCTCGATTCCGATGACACTAGACTAAAACTTATCTCAGACCAAGACGATTTGATTTTATGAAACGTGTGAACAGATTTTATCGCCGTCGTGTTATAATTTCTCCCATCGTAATTTACAACTTTAATGAGTAAGGTTCTCTGGTGAAAAAATTGGATGTTTCTATCGGTATAATCTGACATACAAGAATCGAAAAAGGATTCCACAACTCAGTCTTGGCTGTTTTTATGGATACTGCCGAATTTATATAAGTTTAGCAAGGAAAAGCAGCATTTTTAGTATGGTTCGTTTTGCTGACAACGTAATATGTCGTTTTTCAATTACTTTCTGGAAGAGCTGTTGCAAGGGCGATCCGTCACAAGAACGATGCTGGTAGCGTCGATGATTCTACTTTCAATATTTGGATCATATTTTATATCAAGGAAGAACGCCAAAAACCTACCTCCAGGTGAAAGAACAAATAACCCGTTGATGTAAGGTGCTAAATTAAATTAATCCAAGGGCCAACCAATTGGTTCGGTATCGGTGGAGCACTGACTGTATTATTGGCAAATCCAAGACACATACACCTTGGATTAGCAAAGCTGGCTGAGAAATATGGAGATATCATGTTCGTCCAAGCAGGTGTTGTAAAAACAGGTAGTCCCCATTTTATAGCCATTTCATATGCTCATTTCTAATATATGACTGCCCGTTGAAGTTGTTATTTCCAAGTATGAAGACATGATAGACTTGTTTGCCAAACATGAATTTCATGCGCGCTACGAGCCTACATATGTTCGAGAAAGAGCATTCGACAAGGAGCAAGGTTATTTACCCAAAAACTTAGCAACCTAACAGACTAAAACCTTAACATTGTTAACATTTTCCGCAGGAATGTTGTTCAGCAGTAATCAAGTCTGGCAAGATATTCGCCGTTTCTCTCAAAGGAAGCTGCGTGAATTCGGATTTGGAAGAACAAAAGTCCTGTATGATGCAATCAACTCAGAGGTGATTAGATGCATTGATATGTTGCAAAGTGAACTGATTGAAAACGGTGGAATATTCACAATTAAAACCACCACCTTCATGCCAACAATGTCCAACTTGATATTCTTCATACTCAATGGTGCACGTTCGGACAAGTGTGAGAAAATACTTGCAGCCTTACTTGAAGCACACGACACTGAATTGGCACAAGTGGTGCACTACGATAACATCGTCTTTACATTTCCAATTTTCCGGAAACTATTTCCACGGTTGACGAAGCATAATCAAGTAATGGCCACAATTAAAAAACACCAACAGTTGTACCTGGTATACTTCATATGATGAGGAACAGAAATATCCGCACTCTACAAATACATTTTTCGTGCGTTACAGGAAATCATTGAAGAATTGCAGGATCAACGAAAACTTAAGCCCAGTTTGCCTACTTGTGGCTTTGTTGAGTCCTTTCTTATGGAGATCGAAAACAATGGTGGGAATCTGAAGACAAAATTCACTGGTATGAAACATGTAGAATTAACGATATGTGCATTTAGCATCTTTTATTTAGTTGAGCAATTGGCTGTGACCCTGTGGGATATCTTACTTGCTGGAACGGAGACAACAAGTCACTTTTTCAATTTTGCGATTCTTCACTTGATCCTCAACCCTTCAATCCAATCCAAAGTTCAGGCAGAAATTGACCGTGTTATTAAAGAAGACGGCGAGTTGCCTCAGTTTTCTGAGGCCAGCAGGATGCCGTATTCGTTGGCGCTGATGTACGAAGTGTTGAGGTTTGGAGACCTTGTTCCAATACCCACACCAAGGAGGGCATTGGTGGACTATGAGTATAAAGGATACTTTATTCCAGAGGTAAGGTCGGTTTAAGTCGTGTAACATGACCCGTTCATTTGAATGTATTTGCTTGGTAGGGGTCTTGTGTCATGTACAACTTCCACTGCGTCTTCAACGATAAGGAATACTGGGGAGATCCTGAAGTATTCCGTCCTGAACGATTCATCAATAAGGCTACCAGAGAACTAATAAAAACGGAAAGAGTTTGCACTTGGGGATTCGGTAATTCTACTTCCATTTACTTCTCTTTCCCAGTCAACTGTATTATTTCATTTCTATGAAACTTTACCAGGAAAACGGAGTTGTTTTGGAGAAGATATTTCAAAGCATATAATGTTTACCTATCTAACTACGTTGTTGAGAATGTTCACTTTTGCTCAAGTGCCTGGAGGAGAATTGCCATCAGCTATACCACAGTCACGGTTCACACTAGCGCCACAACCGTTCAAGGCATTGGTGATTTCAAGACGGGGAAACATCAAACACACAACAGAAATGGCAATATGAATTCTTCTGTAAAAGTGATTTTAACTGAACTAAGCAAGGTATTAATTCCATTCGAAAGAAATAAGACTTAACGAACCTCTTGGCAAGGCTGTAACTGGCATCCATTCAGTGGAAGAAAGTTGTTTGGGGGTTGAAATTGAACCCCCAAATGAAAATGAAAATGTGCAGTAATTGAAATAATTGAATAAATTCTTTGCCGGTGCGGTTGTTTATTCACTTTGATTTTTTCTAAATTCTTTTAGTTGCTGAATTAGCACAAATTAACTGTTTCTTAATTAATTAACTTAAATTAGCTCAATTCAACTGGAATTAGGATGCCAAACTCTGGAATTGTGAATGAGAGGAATGCGAGTGTTTCCTTGTGCAACTCTATCAAAAAATCAAAATAAATATTTTTCCTTATTTCTATACTGATGCTAAGCGTGACCTTCTGACCTAGGGTAAGTATTCCTGAAACTACTTCTTAGCCACTGCATAATCCACTAAGTTTCCTTCTGGCAGGTAACAATGGCTGAGCCAGATGCATGTGTCATTTGTTCTGACAGTGAATCCTTTACATTGTCACTACAAGAAGACGAAGCAACCTTCTTCCTAAGGGTCCTCACAATGGACATCAATTCAGAATCAGGGAATATCAATCTTGGAGATTTACCAAAATACACTTGCCTCCAGTTTTGCATCAATTGCCACAGGAAGGTAAGAATTATTGTTGAATTTAGAGCTTAGGTGCAGTTAACATGAATTAACAATTTTACTATTTCAGGTTCTTACTACGAAAGCGACGTATAGCACTTTCACGAAGTTAAAAACGGCCTTGAGGAGTACTCAGTCAGAGATAAAGAAGCAACTTCTTCTGTCATATCGTTCTTGTATCACCACTCCATCAATAGAACTGACGCCGTGCATTGAGTTGAGGAACAATTTGGTAGAAAGTGAGGACCCAAATCACCCAAAGTTATTAGCATTTGTTGAGTTACTTGTTACTGTGGATTCTTTTGTATTTACAGAGTTAATTTTAAATGTGGCAAGCTCAGAGGTGGATAAGAAAGAAAGTGTGGAAACAGCTGGTGAAGAGTACAAAATCATCCCGGAAATTGAGTTCATCGAAATACTGGAAGGTGAACATAAACCCCAATTATGTGAATGAGCTGTTCCTGCATGTTCAGAGTCCCGTTATGGGTCATAGTAACTGCTAAGCCGATTTCAGTTTAGTTAAGGCTTCTGCCAAGATCTCCAAATAAATATGTAATAATGTTGATTATTAGGCTACGTATATTTACCCAATATCTTATTCACATTTCAGATTATCACGCGGAAAACGATTTCATAAGTGAAGATGCCGATCTAACTGAAACCCGCTCCACCCAAAGCGCAGTTGTCCTGAAGGAGTGCAGCATTTCATTGGGAGATCGGGTGGTGCCTATCAAATGTTTGCATCCGGAATGTGGAGCTACTTACTCGAATTTCACTTCCCTTCGACGTCATTTGGCAGTTCACCGCAAGACTTCCACTTCCTCAAAGTTAATCAAATCAGAACCCCCTCAGCTTTCACGTTCAGCATTCCGACATGCCACAGACGAGACCCAGAAGTTAAATTACCCTTGCCGTTGTCAAGTCCAAGGCTGTGACTCAACAAAAGATTTCATTTCCATCTCCGCTATGAAGCGACACCTTACCTTTGTCCACTTCAAAAACCCAAAGTTAAAGGAGTTGAAAACACTCATACTTTCACAGGAGCAACGTGACGCTATTCAACAAAGTGTCACTTTTGCTTATCCAACGGAATGTCAGTGGACTGATTGTTCTTCAACGACTGTCTTTCGTAACCAATTATCCTTGCGGAATCACATAACAAGATATCATTCCAACGACCAATTAAAAGGATCGACACTCAACGCTGAAACTGAAGAAGAACAAAGAGCTTGGAATTCACTGGGCTCAATGCGTTATCCTGCGAAGTGCCCTATGGAGGGCTGCGTATCGAAGAAACGGTACAATGGAAAATATCAACTTCGCCGTCACTTCCAAACGCATTTCAGAGTGAAGACTCTCTATGAAAATGTGGCGAATCAGGAGCTGAGATCTGAACTAATTGAACTTCATCGGATGAAATACCCAACCACTTGCGGCAAAATTGGATGCTCAAAAACTATTTTCAAAAACAGATGTCAACTGAAACGACACGTGACCGAAGTTCACTTTAAAAGCTACTTTAATCCAGTTCCTGCTCCGCAAGATCCGCTCAGTCTCGCTCTAGCGAGTGTCAAGGGAATTGCTCTTCCAGCGAGATGTCCGCTTGAGAATTGCCCTTCGTCAAATCTCTTCCAAATCAGATCAGTTCTCAACGTGCATATTAGGCAAGTTCATTTCAAACAGCGTCCGGCAGTACCACGGTCAAGGCGACTAGATTTGGAGTTGAACATGGCATTACAAGAGGTTGACAGGATGGAGTTTCCTACAAAGTGTCAACGTCCGGGTTGCCCAACCCCCGACACGGTCTTTACTGAACAGCGCCTTTTGTACCGGCACTTCAGAATCAGACATTTCTCAACCCTTCCAGATGAGAAATCTGGACAAGAGGAAAGTAAAATTGATGGATCCGGTGGGGCTGCTGAAGAGACCAACGCCACTTTTAAAATCAAGAATGACGATGAGGAAACCAATCAAGGTCTGTTTTTAAAGCTATAATTTTTATTATACCAATGATACTGTCCTAAACTCTTGTTTTTTTTATTTCCCTCAGACTCATCGCCTGCAAGAAATCTTCATCCGTGTGATCAATGTGGCCGAGAATTTGAGCTTTTCTCCTCCTTACGTCGCCATCGCCTCTTGATCCACTGGAAGGCAAAGAAAGTCCACGTTTGTGAAACTTGTGGGAAATTATTTTCAAATATTGGTACTTTGCGTCAACATTGTGCCAACTATCACTCGGGAGCTGCACTTTACAAATGCAATCACTGTCCACGTACTTTCGTCTGTAACAGAGCACGCGATCGACACGAGAAAGGTCATACTGTAAGACCCCAACAGTTTTAATCTTATACTATTGTATATTAAATCAGTTTTCATGTATTCTTTTGGCCTTTAGGGGAATTGGAAGTACCACTGCAGGTGCTGCCCGAAAGGATTTCTGTTCCATCCTGATTTAGAAGATCATGAAAGGGGAAATCATTGGGAGGAGCTAGGAATTCCACCAATAAAATGTTTGGAATGCGGGAAAATGTTTCAGTAAGAGCATTTGTTTTACAAATTAATTTAATTCACTTATGAGGATTATAATGATGATGGATTTTGGAATAATAGGAGGAGTGTTAATTTGCTTATTCACAAGAAGACACATACTGGGAGTGACAATTACGCATGTACTGAATGTAGCTACAAGACTCCGAGGAAGAACGACATGGCAGAGCACATTGCAACCGTCCACAGTACAGAGACACCACATCAATGTTCAACGTGTGGGAAAGCATTCAAGTTGGAAAGGCGCCTGCGCCAACACAAGCTCAGCCATATCCTGGAGTATCCATTTGGATGTGAGACGTGCAACAAACAATTTGCAACTGCGCGTCATCTTAGAGTTCACAAGGAAAGGAAGCATGGCGCCAAGCCAATCGCGACTATATATTGAGCTAAATCAGTTTAATTTATTTTAGAATTGAGTGAGACATTTCAAAAGTAAGATAAAATTATGTTTCTTTTATAATTTTACAGCTTGTATATATTTGTACATTTGTCCGTACTGGGCTTTGTGATTGTACCAAATTGATTTGATATAATTCACGGTTGCATTTCCGCAATATCTAGCAAAAATGTAAGAGTTTGGCATATTTTTTCAAATTCGAACAATTTTGAATGGTAGTTATTAGAATAGATGCTGTTCAAACAGTTTTCCAAACTAAGATTGAGTCAGTTCAGTTCTTTTTCAGCCTACTTAGTAGTTTTTGGTTTCCGACCATATCGTTTTAAGGGATTGTTTCCATGTTTATTTCGACGGTGCCTGTACCAATAGTGATACACTTGAAATATCTGTCCGTATAATCGAGGGATTTGTACTTCTTCTTTGTATTATTCGGGGTGTTTGATTTCTTCATGGGCCTGTCGCTGAGCACAGTCGCGGAAATGACTTGCAGTATCTACGTTTTGTAGGTTTCACTTTTTCTTCATGAGTCCTCATATGACTTCTTAAGTTTGCCACTACCTGAAGCAAGGATCTCCATTGCCTTCTTGAACATGGCTTATCAATTCATCCCTTGTGTTGAACGGCCTACGTTTGAATTTGAGGACACACTTGAATTTTTGAACATTGGAATTGTTCGTGTTTCTGGCAATCTTCTGGAGCTTGGAACTCATGTCGATTAGAAATTCTATTGCGTTTTACAGTAAATGTAATCTTAATGAAAAACGTTAATCTACATCTATGGACTACTTCAAATATTGATTGCCTTAACTCTACCAGTTGTGCTTCGAAATTTCCTGAAACTCCTGATCGTTTTATGAAAATATCGTCTGACGCATTACCATACTCCAGTTTATGCAGACAGCATCACATGATGGTCATTTCGTGGTCAATACTACTCACTGAAACGAACTAAAATGAAAGTTTGAAACAGAAATATTCCTACAGGATGTACGACGTAATTCCATCTTTACTACAATATTTATATTTACAATAAACAATATATACATTATATATTTACATTACAGTGAACAAGAATAATGAGCCATAGCCAAGGTATATAGAAGAGCCAAAGCACGTTTTACCTAATAAACACTTCAGATTCGGCTACTGGCAATTCAGATCACTAACGTCATTTGAGATAAATTCCAACAATTTCCTAATCCCTTAATCCTTACTTAATCCGATCACTTACTTAAATGACATTATATAGGTTACATCTGAAACAACTGGCCAGCGGGATACCCAGTCTTGTAGAAAATGTTGTACCAATTAGTACTACTTTTGGGTCTTCTAACCCACAGTTATTCAGTCTTAATTCCTCGTGGTGCTCAAGACTGTTGTCTTTTACAACGGCAAGGGAATACTCGTAGTGGCTTGTATTTAATATATCCTGATAAAACGAATGCTGTACAGGTATTTTGTGACTTTGAAACTACAGGAGGTGGATGGACTGTGATTCAGAGGAGGGAGGAAGTCACAGGTCCATTCGAAAGGTTCTACGAGAATTGGGATACGTATGTAACAGGGTTCGGATCAACCCTTTACTCACACTGGATTGGTAAGTCGATAGAATTAACATCAAAAGAGAGAAAAGAGATTATTTAACTCTAATTCAAACTATAGGGTTATTATTGCGTTACCATTGCGTCGCTAACAAGCGGAACAGACCAGACATTGAGGATTGATTTGGAAGACTGGGAGGGACAAAAGAAGTATGCCCATTACAATGTCTTCAACGTTGCAGACCAGTCAGACAATTATAGACTCAATGTTGCAAACTATTCTGGAGATGCCGGTAATATTTCAATGCGCTACATTCTATTTATGAAATTGTCAAACTCCAATGCTGCTCTACAACTACTGTTAATATTTTCAGGTGACAGTGTCCCGGGCTATGCAAATGGAATGCAGTTTTCCACAAAAGACAGGGACAATGACCTCTACACTTCAAGTTGTGCGCAGGAGTTCAAAGGAGGTTGGTGGTACAATGAATGTCATGGAGTAAGTTTCAAATAAATAATTCTGTTTGCATATTCAACCACTGAACAACTCTAAACAGGTTTTAATTCCTTAGGCCAACTTGAACGGACTTTATGTTGTGAATGGTCAAGCTACAAATTACGCCGACAGTGTCACATGGAGCTCATTTCGCGGTTCATATTACTCATTGAAACGTACTGAAATGAAGGTACGGAACAGAAATTTCCCAGGAGGATGTACATTGTAAATCATTATATTTTAATAAAAAACCTCGTAGAAGTGATGACTTCTGTAGTCACTGCAGAAAATATGGCGACAGTAAAGGAAATTCTCGGAGAAAATTGGACTGATTTTGGGAATGCCACTGACGCGTCATCAGCGGAGAATTGAAACTTATTGGTGATTAATAAGAATCCCAGCACAGGATTTCTAACCAGAATTAATGAACCACCAGAATTCTGGCTAGAGCAGGACTACTTCATTGACATGGATTTCAGAATATTTTGATATTCATCGACATTGGAAAGAGTCTGGAGGGGTTTTTAGCATTAATGGAAAAATGACCTCATTTTCAAAACAAGTCACTGGTCGTCACAAGAGTCAATCAGTTTTACTTTAGGGGAAATTGATGCAAAGGCTTTGCTGCTTCTATTGTGGGGTCCATGTTAGTGTGTTCTACTAAATAAAAAGTATTAAAAAGTATAGTGTAATACGAAAATGACTTCATGATCACTGTCAATCCTAAAAATAACTCCAAGTCTAGTTGAACTCTACTCTGAATTGAAACACTTGAGAAACTCGATGACTTCATTTTGACGTAACTAAGGAATCGTTTCCAAACCTCAGCAGTCTGCCACGTGGACCCCAATGTGCTTCCCTGTATTAATTTTATACTATACATGGCCCATATTTGGCTAATTTTTGAGGACCTTAGAACTCATCATTTAGGAGATAAGATTAAATGTGTTCTTGACTCACAAGGTTAACTGTCTATTTATTCCAGTGCATGGACTGCTCTTGTATTCTAGTTTAGAAGGATTTGCCAAGAATAATTAACTTTCTGCGTCAATTATGGAGTTTAATTTCAAAAATCGACGAATCTTAGTGACAGGGGCAGGACGAGGTGAGCACTTTTCTAAACACCAAAACAACAGCAAAATTGACTAAAAGGCTTTGTTTCCTTGTCGCTTTTCCTACTCAGGTTTTAACGTCTGTGGAGCCATAATTGGAATAAATGAATTTTTGAGTTTGGCTTTACTTGCTCTTTGTTGTTTTAGGAATTGGACGAGAGCTTTGTAAGGTTCTGGCGACAAAGGGCGGCGCCACTGTCTATGCCTTGTCTCAATCACCCGCTAATTTGGAATCTTTGGCCAAGGAGTGTCCGGGAATCCATGTTGTGCCTGTCAACCTCGCCAATTGGGATGAAACCAGGGCCGCTGTGACGAAAATCCTGCCAATTGATGGACTGGTGAATAATGCCGGTGTCAACCAAATAGCTTCGTTTTTTGACATCAAACCTTCGGAAATAGACGAGTGAGTAATCTCCAAACTACGCCGTTTATATAAATTGTTTAAATCCTATGTTTTTATTCAGAGTTTTTGAGGTAAATGTCAAGGCTGTGATTAATGTAAGTCAACTCGTGGCTCAGAGCATGAAGGAATCAGGCAAGGGAGGAACCATCGTCAACATTTCTTCACAGGTTAGAAAAATAAATTAGAATAAAAATAATAAGAAGTGTTGCAACGAACTTTTTTTATTCCTAGGCCTCCCAAGGTGCAGTTAAGGACCACGCTACGTATTGTGGAAGCAAAGCAGCTCTGGATATGGTTTCGAAAGTGATGGCACTTGAACTGGGTCCATTTAACATTCGGTATAATCACACCACTTAATGTCGAAGTGCAATGGTTTTGCAACTATTTTGACCTTATGTAGTGTAAATTGCGTCAATCCAACTGTCGTGCTGACTGACCTTGGGAAACTTTCTTGGTCTGACCCTGAGAAAGCAAATGCACTCAAAGCTATAATCCCGTTGAGAAAATTCGCAGGTATGATATGAAATTAATCAAAGTGAATTGCTGCTATAAGTCGTTTTTCTATATAGAAATCAATGACGTCGTGCATCCAGTGCTGTTTCTTCTTAGCGATAATTCGGATATGATCACTGGTGCAACGTTACCAGTCGACGGCGGGTTGCTTGTTACGTAGAAATTGAATACTTCTGGTATTTGGTTACGAATAATTCAAGATATTCTCATAAAAAATTAAATTCTCCAGCATTAGCTTACCTTGAGACAAGATTTGAGCCTTACTCCAAAAAATTATGACGACGAATGCTACATACAAAGGGTTAGAAATGCATTGAATAAAATTAATCAATTGGTTATGGCATGGCAACTGCATTTCATAGGGTAGACACCGCGGATCAGTGTGGAATACCACACTGGTGCGGTAGAACCCCAGTATTAGTAGGATGTCACCTGACTGATAATTGCCACAGCACTTGGGGTCATTTTTTACTATGTGAACATCGTACAACCACTTTGTTTTGGCGGCACAGACGACGCCATGCGCTTTTCCCCGAATTTTGTTTGGATGATGCTCAGCGTTCACCGTCGACTTGGCCCAGAACTCTTTCCACTTTTGATTGCTCGATGAATCCTCCTCATACTAGATGCAGTGAGGGATAAAACGTTGAGGCTCATAAATGCTACGTTCAATTCGTGGGTACAGTTGATGGAATACACTCTCGTCATCTATTCGAATCTTGGTCTTTCACGGTGAATCGATCCTTCGAGCTCGCGATGCAGGCCTATTTATTAACTTCATTTACTCGAATAATGATTCATTTTGTATTATAATGTATTGTGATAGGTTTTAATAATCACTGTTTAATCATATGAGAATATCATAATAAGAATTGTTAGCCTCTAACGAGCTTCGCATGAATTTTTGATCTTCGTTAGTTCAGTGATTACAAAGTATAATTTTTTATACAATTTCACCCAGTTACTTTGTATATTAAATTGCTTGTAATTTTTTGCTTAATAGTGTTTTCATTTATTATATATTATTAGATACAGTTTAATTCAATAATCGTGAGACCTGGAAATACTTTTAATGTCTTTATTTCGTTTGTACTTCCTGCTAACGAGATGGAAATCATTCTTCCCATCAGCTAAAAGATTATAATTGATTGTGAGGTGATTCATATACTTACTTAATCGTTTGAAAGCGGGTACTTTTTGCCCTATATTGCCGTATATTTATAGCAAATATAAACCTCCACTGGGTATTTACAGTTTAGAAGGAATTGAAATGGAAAGCCAACATATTCACTTGGATTGTCTCACCGCTGCAAAATTGAGTGCAGGTAGTCCGATAAAGGTCGCTTTTCGATTCCCCGACGTGGACCATGAGCTTTACGGGAAAGCAAAGGGGCTTGAGGGCTCTATGGATCTGATTATTCCGCAAGGGTAGCATTCCTACTTTACAGAATTTACAGATTTTGAGATTTCGGATGTCCTAATTTCACGTTATTCCCAGGTACTTTCCGGAATCAAACTATTTTCGAATGAATTCATCAGAACAAGAACAAGTGCTGGACAAGT